>JAVJAQ010002235.1:984034-1075179 GCA_032362365.1 Zygogramma bicolorata | reverse complement strand
TGCTAACGTTTCGGAATCAAATCTGATTTCATTTTCAAATATATTTATTGCTCAGTTCGTTTTTGGAAATCTGTCTATGTTTAACATATGACTTTGTCTTTAAAGAGGACTGGCAATGTTCGACTTATATCAACAAAACTGTATGAAATGCAAGTATCCTCATGACTCGCCTCATGATAAAGCAGATCCCTTTAATTTTCTTGTCCTGCTTTTGCTTTCCTTTGCCTTTACTTGAGAGTCATCCCATTCTACAATATGATCTCCATTGGCAGTGAGAATGTGTTCTGTACCATAAAACCAACAATCTGTCCTATAATAATAATAATAAATTTATTGGTACTTGCATCAGCAGTCATCTAGGAGATGGATGTACACGTCGGTATTACTTACAAAATACCAATATAGGTAAACAAATCGTCTATAAATACAATACATAAACAGTACACAAAATACAATATACACGTAAGTATAAAAGATCTTACTTGAAAATATCAACCCAACGAATCATTGAGGTATTCTTTCACCGAATAATATACCTTTCCTACTAACATTTTTTTAATTTCCATTTTATAACTAATAAGGCTCATGTTTCGTATGCCTCCTGGGAGTTTGTTTTAAAGTTTAGTTCCTGCATATCTAGGGCTTTTTTCAAATTTTGATAGTCTGTGGTGGATTATACTCACTGCTCCCGCATTTCTTGTTGAATACTGGTGAAAGTATGATTTTTTTTGATGTTTGCAAATTTTGTTTCATGAAGATCAGCATTTTTTAAATATATACGTAAGAAAAAGTTAAAATTTTATTTTGCAGAATTAGCGCAATCTCCCCACAGAGTGACATTGTAGGAAATATGACAATATACCAAAGAATAATACATATAATTTTCCTATCCAAAGGTTTCTTTAATTTCAATATTGCAAAAAAAGCAGAGTTTAGTTTTTTTGAAGTGTGTTGTATATGATTTTTCCACGTTATATTTCGATATAGATAAAGCCCTAAGAACTAAGTTGTCTCTGATTTTAATGTTCTGTTGTAATCATACATGGACTATTTGTCTTACATTTGAATTGAAGATACACTGTTTTCTCGGAATTCAATATCAAATTATCATTATTACACCAGGATTCGAAAGAATCAATAACATTACTTATTGTGTTCTGCAATTCCTCGACATTCTGTGCTGATACCTCTATGGAAGTGTCATCTGCAAACATTGTTACAGTCCATTTGTTACATAGTCTGGCATGTCATTTATAAAAAGTATAAAAAGCACTGGACCCAGTACAGACCATTGTGGTACACCATCATCCAGAGAATAGTGTTCAGAACATTCATTGTCAATTTTTACGTATGCCTGTCTATGCGTGAGGTCTGTGCTCGATGTACATATTGTGTTCACTCTTTCGCACTTTCATAAGTCTGGATGTTTCACCGATAATTTTTTTACCGCACGAACAAGGAATTTGATTAATAAAATTCTTTGGGTGTTTTGTTATGTTAGTTGGTTTAGTGTGTGTTACTATTGAGCGTGAGGTATTTGTTGTTTTGATGACGTTTAAACGATGGGATTGGAACCTCTGGTGTAAGAGTTGAAATTTGACTTTTTATTGTTGTTCTAACATTATACCTGTCGCCTACCCGCTTCATTTTCGAGGCAAATATTTGATAATTATTAGTTCTTTCATTCTTCTGATAGGCAAATTTGAGTTATATGGGGAGTTGCTGACTATTAGAACGTGTTCCACTCAGAAAAAACTGATTTTCAATTAAAGCAGCAGCTTTGGGGAAATATTGAAAATCTGCTCTTCTTCACTTGTATAAAATCGAATATTAGTTACTTTTTTTAAAGATTGTGGTAGGTTGAGAACTCAAAAAAACTAAGAAGAAAACATTCATTCACCACAAAAAAACAGTACTCCAATATATACCTATCCTGAGGAATTATTCAAAAGTAAATGATTGAAACCAAAAACTCGATCGATGTAAATGATTTTGCATAAAATCAAAATATTGGTGGCGGGATATCCAGCTGATGAACATCAAATGGCCGACGAAAGATACACCACTGAAATATTTTTTATGCCTATAAAAAAAAAATCATAATTTGTTCGGTAAGCAAAATGAACTGGACGTACTCATAGCGAGCGTTCTGGAAATTAGAAACATTGGGAATAACTACTCATCTTCAATTTGTTGTACTTAACGACAACAAATATTATGATAGATTCACATTGAGTTTTACCAAAATTAATTCTTGCACCCACACTATATCTTTCATCCGCTTATGGAAGCAGCAATCATGACCTGGAAATATATATATATATATATATATATATATATATATATATATATATATATATATATATATATATATATATATATATATATATATATACATATATATAATCGTCTTTATTGTTTTCAGTGATATTATACAAAATATTCATTGATAAAAACAACAATTGAAAACAAAGGGCGAAGTTCAGTTCTTGTGATGAAACATCATAAGACTTGTTCTTCCACTTAACCCTAATAGACCTGCATATAGTTCTATAACGAAAGAAATTTTTAATTTTCGTCGGTGTTTTGGACATACATATTTTACATAATATAATTATAATAATAATTTTTCTTCTTCTTTTGATCGACATATAATAAGCCATATAAGTTTGGGGGAAAATCAAATTGTTTGAGATAACATTAATATATTTTTATAGGAAGCCTTGAATGCCTGAAAACTTGAAAGTTTTTTATTTCTGGTGGAACCTGATTGTGAAGATGAGAAATTTGATAACTGAATGATCGGCGAAACAATTCTGTTTTGAAAGTAGGTATTGTCAACAGTCCTTTGTGTCTTATGTTTAGGTTATGGATATCTGTTCTGAATCTGACTTTTTTGTGCAAGTAAGAGGGCTTTTTAGTAACTATTATTTTATGAAAAAGCACCACGGAATGAAACACCCTTCTATTATTCATATTCAGCCATTCAATTTCTTGGAGCTTATGAGTTATTCTTTGTCTTCTTCTTACACCAAATAATAATCTCAGACAGCAGTTCTGGACTTTTTGAATTTTTGTTTGGTATTCTATGGTGAGATTAGGTCCATAAAGAACATCTGCATAATTGAATATAGAGAGTATCAAGGAATTACATAAAGTTTTTTTAATATAAAAGGGGAGAAAATGTCTGTTGCCGTAAATGATTTTGAGTGATAAGTAGGCACGTTGTAAGAGTCGATTTATATGACTTTCAAAACGCAACCCATCATCAACCAAGACACCCGGATTTCTTGCCTCTTCGACTATTGTGAGTGTTTCATTTCCGATAGTGATCTTCATAGCATCAGATACTATTTGCCGATTTCTTCGAGACCCAAACAGCATAACCTTCGATTTTCCTGGATTGATAATGAGACAATGATCAGTAGCGGTTTTAATGAAGGCTTCAAGATCTCCATTGATCAGCTCACATGCAGTTTGCCTCTCTTGAATAGAAAAGCTGTGATACAACTGAGTATCATCTGCATATAAGTGCACTCTACAGCTGCGAAGTGACTCTATGAGACGAGAAGTGTATATGGAAAATAAGAGAGGTCCAAGGATTGAACCTTGTGGTACTCCGGATTTCAGAAGGCGACTTTCAGAGCTCTATCCATCCATACACACCTTCTGTTTCCTGTTTTTGAGATAGGCGGTCATGAGTAATAGGGCATTATTTGTGAAGCCGATATATTTCAACATATTTATTAGTAGATCATAGTTTATCGTGTATATATATGTATATGTATATATATATATATATATATATATATATATATATATATATATATATGTATATATATATATATATATATATATATATATATATATATATATATATATATATATATATATAAATATATGTATATATATGTATATATATATGACTAATTTTCATTTGTTTCTCTCTGCCGCTATCTCATTCTCTCTCATTGGTTTTTCCCAATGGAACAAGCTTGGATTCCTCTTTGAAAGGAGGTATTTCTTAGGTACTCAAAACGTCAACATGAAAGTGAACTCATACATTCTTTTTCCGGTTCACGTAATGTTGTCTGAATTCCAATAAGGGTTCTTTTTTATGTTTACTCTGAAATAATGAAAAATACACCAAAAATGCGTTATAGTTACATTCAATATGAGAGAATCGAAAGTGACCCTCATATAGTACAATACGATGGTGGTGTGTGAACTTGTTTCTCAACAGGAATTTTCTACCTTGATTATTTTCGTAACGGATGAGAATATAAAAAATTGCCGAGTCCCAGTAACTCAGTGATTGTAGGAAAAATGTTTTTATACTCAAAAAACATTCATTATTTTCATCTTCTTACTCCTCCGACTACCCCACTAAACTTTCTTTGCAGCGTAACATTTGTGATAAATTATTTGAAAACCCTATTTGAATATAAATATTTTCCAAGAATGTCAAAATATGACAAAATGGTTAAGGCTTTCGCGGCCGAGGTTATTAATATAACTACTTTTCCTCGGGCTTGAAGAAAAGTAGTTATACTAATGTCAAAATATGTCCATTATCCGAACCAAAATGACTGCGTTCTCTACAAAACGGAAACCAGAATATATTCAAGAATGATGAAACTATCAATAATCGCCCTTTGATACCAATTTTTTTCGGAAGGAACCAAGTGATCATTCAGAAAATCTTATCAGGTGAAATATTTTTCTGAAATTTCAGTTATCCCAATAACCTGAATCAAAACGATGACAACAAATTCATTCGGCACATAATTTTACTACCTCCATTTGATTGAACGTGTTGTTATAGTTATTCATGTACCAAGTGAGATATATAGATCCTTCAGGATTTAGTAACATTCGTGGTGAATACAAGATTTTATTTTTCACGAGAAAATTATTTTAAACGACGTTGTCAAATTTCTTCTCATAGTATTTACTGCGTTCTGGTCGTAACTGAGCACAAGTGAGCTTTTATGCAGTTGTCATGGAAGCATTGAAGAGGTTGCTGAGGGTTGTTCATTTAATAAAACGACGCTGCATTTTCATGAGAATTGACAAGCTTGTCAGTGGAGGAAACTTAAAACTAAGATGCCTAGGAAACCCTGGTGTATCTACTTATACCTGAATAATTTTGGGATAAACTTGGCGAAAACCGATTGCTTGATTTCTGAGATCGCAAAAGCTTCAGATCGCTATTGTGGATGGCGATCAATCATATACCATATGAAGCTTAATTTTCAGTAGAGAGAAATGTGCAACCGAATATTCAAAATACGTATCACATCGATATTTCCTTTATTTGAACAAAACTTTGTTTTCAATATCTCATTGGTAAGAGCTACTGATGTTTCCTACTCGATATAAGACTTTCGCTCAAGCTGAAACGAATAAAATTAGCTACAACGCTACATTCATGTTATTATTTTGGGGCGATTTGTTTAGTACTTACCTTAGGTACTGAATAAAGATAAATATCTGGATCCCCAGATTTTGACTGACCACACAAAATATTAAATCTTCTACACATCGTGAAAAAGTACTTGTAATAACTTCAAAACTTATTCTACTTATATAGACTTTTGAACACTGTTGAGTGCGAAGAAATAATTTCAGTTTTCATTGACAATAAACCTCAAAGTTACGTCAATCTGACAAAATCGACATTCGACAGATTTTCGAAAATGTTCATATAACGCCCCCTATACAGAAATTAGAAAGCTTTTGTAATCGTCGATTGTTTTTCGCCAAGAAATTCTAAACAATATCGAATCACTAGATACACCAGGGTTTCCTATGCATCTTACTTAAAACGGTTGTGTTCATAATAATTATGGAGATCCCACAGAATGTGACGCTCAAAGCTGAAGAAGCGTCAGGAAATTTACTTCCAGTAAAATCCAAATACTTGTAAAAGGAGTATGACCATTTTTTGAAATGGAAGGATTAAAACAGAGTGAATACCGTAAATGAAATTGTCGCAATGGCATACTTTCAGGAACTGGTGAGTGTATCTCATAAAAAATATCAATATTTTTTATTTATTTTACATTACTTCAGTCCGGAAAATATAGTGCAAATAATCAATGCACCAAATACTCACAGCTGAAATCAACATTGATTGTTGAAGAAAACATTAATATATCAGAATTCAGTCAACTGATGACTTTTCTGAAAGTTAAATCAAAAGAATACATTCCTAAAAAATCAATGGTGTTGAAAGGTGGACAAGTATTATTTTCCATCAGAAATAATAAATCCCTTCTTTATGTACAGTTATGAATGAAACTCTTCTGAGTAATTAATTTATTAAACTACAGAAAAAACATTTAACGGGCGTTATAATTCATAATGCCCTCCATAACGCCCTGGGCGTTATGGGTCTGTTAATAGCAACCGTTGTTAAGATATTATAAAGCAGTAATGGACAAGTGAAAAATAAATATAATTTCAGTGCTTGGAAAATATTATTCATCAGAGTTTTTGTCATATCATACGGAACAATTCAACATTTCAGGAGAATATCTTTCAAAAAACTGGGTTCTGTGAGGATTGACGTAATTCAGACGTTGAGTTATACTGTAGATTTACAGAAATCATTTTACAAAATTTTCAATATTTTCATTTTCAAAAACTTTCGAATTTCCTTCAGATTCAGTTTTGATTCAGGCTACTGTTTCTTGTTTTTAGTCATTTAGCATTTACAACAGTTACAAGTTTTATACTTCTGTAGTACAACTTATCTTCTGAATGACTTGAAAAATGAAGTTATTGCTCATCATCCATCTTTTTCATTTCAAAGACGAACGTCAGATGAAAAATCACTGGCATATCAATGGATAGTGGTTCTCGGTAGTGTAGAGGTGAGCACGTCGTATCAAGCGGAAGACCAGGGTTCGAATCCCTGCCGGGCCACCGTGCTGGGCTTCACACGTTAAAAGGTAAGGCATCGTTAATCCATTGCTAGCACGAGTTTTGACTTCTGTGAGTTGACGTCCGTCAGCTGTTTAACGAAAAAACAATTTTATACAAATGATCTTAGCTGCATAGTCCTAGCAGCTCTGGGCATCTCGATAGAAAAAAGAGGAAAGATTGAAGGCTTCCATTGAAAAAGAAGACCTATCTTTCTAGTGTCTTCCACTTTGTAGATGACGCTGAGACAAATTCTTTCTTGAACATAGCAGTTGATGATCTATTCTATTGTATATGTCTATTACTAGTGCCTAGACAGAACAATGTCATTCATAGAATGTTCATGGAATATCATCCGAGAATATTTGAATATTCTCAGAACAATATCACAACATGATTCAAATATTCTAGTCATGTTTTATGCATATTCGAAATGGACGATTTTGAATATTCTGAGGATATATCTCGAATATACTAAGACTTCATAATGATTCTATGAATGTTCATAGAATATTCTCTTATAACATGAAATAATTCTCAGAATGTTGTGAGAATATTAAAATAAAGAGAAAAAGTGTCAGTGACATCATTAGGCAGATGACCCTAACTGCGCCTATCGTTGCTTTACCTCTGTGATTGAACCTTCCTCTGCGTTGTATGGTGGCTGTTCTCTTATTATTGATAATTGTCGATAGTTTGAAGATGTTTGAAAAACAATGACCTTCAATAACAAATTATATAATTTGGACAAGAGTTCCTGTCTGCCACTTCGGCATATTTTTCATCCTACAAATTGAAATATTATTGTCTGATGATGGAGTGGTATTTTGATATCACTACTTCCATTGTTTTGGGAGAAAAACTAACAGCTAAAATGGGATACAAAAAATACCAAATTTCGATACAATTTCGTATATTCTCAGATATTCGAAGGAAATATATTAGGAACATATTGAAATGTATGTTCTTAGAATATTTGTTACAGGAAGAGAATATTCTGGGATCATTCTCAGAACATGCCTTCGAAATATTCGAAAGTAAGTATGATTTGAACATTGTCAGAATATTTTGATACGATTCTGTATATTCTCCCGATATTCGAACGGAATATTATGGGGATATACCGAATGAAAGTTCATAAAATATTTGTTACAGGATGAAAATATTCTAGGATAATTCTGAATAGATTTCATTGGAATATTCTGATAAAAGTATATTTGAACGTTGTAAGAATATTCATGGAATATTAAAAGCTGTGCTGTCTCGGTGGTGAGTATCCTTTGGAAAGCCCTGCACGATGATTCCACAATAGGGCTCAGAAAGCGTAAATGAAGTGCAACATCACCTCGAAGTGATCCAACAGCAACCCTATACGGAAAAGATCGACAACCCAAGTGCACAATTATCATTCCCCAGCCCATAATGACGAAACAATCGATCACAAACCACCGAGTCGACGAAGAAAAATGATCTCTGGGCATTGTTCGCCATAAACGGCGGTCGGGTCTCGTCGCAGGAAATGTCGTGCGCTACTGGGTGGCATCCGTAATAAGGCCGAATCATCTCCTCTAATATCGACCATTTCAACTAATAACGCGGACTAAATGGATCGAATTATCCGGCGACTTTACCAATTTGGCTTCTCTGTTATTTCAACTCGTTTGCGTTCCGATCGATTGATTGCAGATCGACTGCTGAGTGACATGGCCAACTGGACTTGGTTTGGGAAAGGGCATGGTCAGTTTCGCAGAATTTCTATGGTGGAGACATTTGGAGTTCGATCATGTATGTAGGAACTTGGATATTTTTGGTATTTTTGTGGGAGAATGAAGTTTGAGGATTCATTTTCCAGAAATTTTCCAAATAGAAATTACAACTTCCATGAAAAAATTGATATAAAAAATTTTTACAAAAACTCTTTGATGAAAGGTACGTGTATATCATTCAGATACATTTAATTTATCCATAACAAAGGAAGAAAAAGGCCGTCTGAAAAAGCTACTCCCCTGCCTATATGGCACAACGGGCACTGAGTTACATAAAAATCACTTCTCTTCGGTTATAATTGCACGAGTGCATGAAATTTACCGATAATTTTGCAAGAAAGCGTTATATCTAAAAATTGCAAGTTCATTTTCATATTTTGGCGAAAGTGCCCGAGTCCGAAGGACGAGGGCTCTTTTACAAAATATGAAAATTACCGAATGCAATTTGTATAAGACATCACGCTTGAATGCAAAATTATCTGGTCATTTTTATGCACGAATGTAATTCATTGGAATATTTCACGAATAAAGAAATTCTCAAGGAAATGTTATTTTCTGTTCAGTTATACTTTCCTCTATAGATTGTATGGAGCACTCACCAAAACGCGAAATGTTTTTCTATTTTTGAAGTCTATCTGACATTTATTTGTGTTTTTTACTGACGTCTAGCGATACGAAATGGTTGAGGCTTTCGCGGCCGAGGTTATTAGTATAACTACTGCTCTTCGGGCTTGAAGGCCGTCGTTCTTTGGAATTTCTTCCTGACGTTTCGCTAGCGCGAGTGGCCAGCTTCTTCAGAGGCTTATTCATCTCCGATGACTAAACAGTTCGATTTCTCAAGGCGTATTTATATTGATGCAGGTAGTCTGGAGTCTCAATTAATTCTGTCGGTTTCGGGGAATGATCATCATTAATAGTTGCCGCACTACCTGCTGTGATTTCATTAGTTATTCTTGATTTCTTCAGAATTTGGAATCCGATTCTGAAGAAATCAAGAATAACTAATGAAATCACAGCAGGTAGTGCGGCAACTATTAATGATGATCATTCCCCGAAACCGACAGAATTAATTGAGACTCCAGACTACCTGCATCAATATAAATACGCCTTGAGAAATCGAACTGTTTAGTCATCGGAGATGAATAAGCCTCTGAAGAAGCTGGCCACTCGCGCTAGCGAAACGTCAGGAAGAAATTCCAAAGAACGACGGCCTTCAAGCCCGAAGAGCAGTAGTTATTCTAGCGATACGGTTTCAAATGTGTTGTAATGGTGACTTGATACAAAGCAATTACCGCTGTAAGTTTTCGATAATCGCATTGCTCTTATGGGACATTTTATATGTGAGGGAAATATTCGTCTGATTTGTTTACCAATCATAAGAGAAATGAATCGAATACATAGCGTATTTATCAACAGAGTGTGTTTGAAAATTTAATTTAAATTTTTTCATAGAAATTGTAATTTTTATTTTTTTCCAACTCGGAGAAGAGGAAAGCGAGAAAATAGTTCCACAAGCCATTAGATTTAAATAATTGATGTGAAAGTTAAAATTTTCGTAGATATCAATTACCCTAGCACCAAACTGATAGTATTTGCACTCGATGTGCGTTTCGCTAACAAGGTTAGCATCTTCAGGAGAAGGAAATTGATACCGAATATAACGACTGTGGTTATCTATTTATATACTATACTACCTGTTTTCTCCAATATGGATCCCGCCTATCAAGCGTAAGGTCGGGATTCAAATCCCGTCGGACCACCGTGCTTGAATTCTCACATTGAAAGCTAAGGCCTCGTTAATTTCTTGCTCGCACACGTTTTGACTTCTGAGGGATCCATAACAGGATGTAGAAACATCCTGTTATGGGAAAAAACTATTTTCAAGTATGGTAATTCAAAAGATGAATAAAAAAACACAGGTCAGTCGGCAATTTACCAAAACAATTGTCAAGATGCCAAAAATAAATACACTGGCCAGAGCCGAAGAGTTATAGAAACCTGTTTCGAAGAGAATTCTGCACACATGAGATACGGAAGGGAAGAAAAGTCCAGTGTACCAGTGTCGCCCGAAGCAATCTGAAACTGATTAGGACGTGCATGACACAAGGCTACTCGATGCATTCGAGAGTCTAGAATTAGCAAAATGTGAAAATAGTATGTATGGTGAAGAAGGGCCTTGCCTTTTTACCCCGCTTCTTACTTCAGTTTTTAGTTGAGAAATTGATGAGAATAATGAGTAGTAAGAGACGAAGTCCATATCGGGCCAAAAAACCGTGGAGCTAATTTTTTCACTACCTCAGTTTGTGAAGTATATAAATAGATAACCCTTCTGTTCAGATTCAGTACCAATTTTCTTCTCCTGAAAATGCTAACCCTGCTAGCGAAACGCTCCACGAGTGCAAATAATATCAGTTTGGTGTTGGGGTAATAGAGCTCTACAGAAAGTTCCAAGCCATATATATATATATATATATATATATATATATATATATATATATATATATTCAATCATCTGAAAACAACCACTGTCCTAGCTAATATCACATGAGGTGTTGAATTTTAATTGACAGGTGCTAGTGCTGAGTTCTTCACATAGAAATTTCCAGCCTATGCTCCTGCACCTGCACCATACCTGGCAAAGAGCTGAAGCTAACGAGTGAAAAAGCTCGCGCAAAATACCCCAAGACAAGAAAATCGAACGGAAATTCATGTGTGCTTCCTTTCTATTTCGAAAACGATAAGATCTAGACGGTTTTCAGATCGCGAATATCAACGGTTATTTTTGGGAGATTCTCAAGAACTTAAATTTTCGAATGTCGTTTTCTGGCTCTACCGCCTTCACATCGAATAATACAAAAATAAGTTAGAGGAACCCTATATACAGTTTCGTATTTGTTTTATTTTAATTGCAACCAATTTTCATTAGATTCAATCATCAAATTCATATTTTTTCACACGAACCTTTAGGTTTTTTTTTATTTCAGTAGCCACTTCAGAACAAATCAGCTATTTATTACAATACATGTAGACCTCGATGTTCCTCCCCAAGAAAACTCACCATTGTCCGGTCATACAACTACCAGGAAAAGCTGTCTGAAGAAAGTAGGGACCAATATTTTTCAAATTTATTGTACCATTAGGCGTCAGCCAGCCAACAGATATTTTCAAATCTTTGTACATCCAAAGAACCCACGAATAATGATACAATTATTCAAACCAATTTTTACTATTGAGAAATAGTGAAATGCCGGAATCTACAAAAAAGATTTTGAATCAGAATTAGGAAGCAGAGATTTTACATAACAGTGCTATTTCGACTACGTCAGTTCGAAAAATTAGAAGGAGTTAATTATTCACCTTCAGGAAAATCCTTCATTTGCGTTTTACAGATAGAAGCGAAATATTTTGTAAAAGGCTACTCAGACAACATCGTTGACATAATAAAATCTGTGATAACATTTTAAGAGAGTAGATTCACAAATCACAGATGGTTCGAAAGAATTATTGGTTTTCACTGGCAACTAGAAAATGAATTCCTACGTAATCACGACTGATTTGGAGTTAACGGCTTGGTGTTCTAGGAACCCAAAAATGATAGGCTTCCATTTTTCTGGACATTTTCATCGGAGAAAATATACGTTTCTGTGTTTTTATCGTGGGGCTAAAAAAAGAGATATTTTATCCAACATAACTTTCGACTTTTCGGAAAAGATACCATTGGATTGCTTCAACTCCACAAATACTGAGATGGCAATAAGAGTAATATTTCAAGAGCGAGTCTGTCTATGAAACGATGGACGATAATTTGAGAATTCTACGATACATCGTAAACAACATTGATAGTTTTGAGTATTTTGATGTTCATTTCCTTCCATGTGTTAGTAGGTTAATTACAGTTCCCCCCCGATATTTTGAGTACATTTTTGTTTCCGAGTTCTAGATACAAAAAGAACTGATCTTTGTTTTTCTGAAACAGCTCTGATTGAGAATTGTTCAACTGGATATTCATGAGGTTTTTCGGCGAGGAACGTCGGAAATGTCTCATAGCTGGACGTATTACAAATTGATGAGAAAACTGGAGGTGCGTATTCAAAAAAACTCCGATGATGGAATTCAATGAATAGTATACAAAGTTCCTTTCACTGACTTCACATTATCAGATATGAAGGTGATAGAGCCAAAAATAGAAATTCGACAATTTTTTATGCAATAGTCTCAAAAACAACATTCACGATGTGAAAACAGAATTCCATTTTTCCTCGAAATAGACAACTTCTACTTAATCCCACCAACTTCGTAGATCGCATTGTTTACAGTATAGCATAGCTATGGAAAACAATCTGTATAAAAAAACATATTGGTTCGAGTGTGAGAATGAATTTGATTAGCGATTTTGGTAAACGAAAAATGATTCATGACTCTTCTCTTGAAGATGTTAACCTTATTAGCGAAACGCGTATGAAGTGAATGTGATATCAGTTATGTGTAATATAAGTTTCGATCATTACTGATTATTCATAGGACGAATATCAACCAGGCATTTGTTAAAAGGTGTTTTTTCTTCCCCAATGGTTTCGGTACACTCTTCGAGTTTTTCCTCATGTAGTCATGTTATTTGGCATATATTTATCTAATTCGACTTTGCTACACCTAAACTGTATATTTATATTCGAGAATGATATCTTGTGTAGTGTTATAAAGAACGTTTACTTCACCATCTGGAGTTCCCGGTTTAGTCCCTGCGAATGTAAAATCTTTTTTTTATACATCTAGCCAAGATTGAGTTTTTGTCCATAAAAGTTTGGATTGATTTCCACAATAGTTCCAGTCGATAGTCAGGAGGTCCAAAAGAAGTCTAGTTCAATCCTTCGAAGAACCATGAATGGATGTCCATTTAACGTTTAAGTCAATGGCCTATGGAGAACCATGATCCTTCTGATTCCTTGTCATATTGAGTATAAACATTCTTCATAGAGTAATTTCATCCGCAATTGTACCCCCCGCACTAGGTTCTATTTTGAAGGGTTGTTCTGCTTATATGGGGCACAATTCTTGAGCCAAACAAATTCAAGAACAGAATGACGTAAAATAATATGAACTAGAAAGTGGAACACAACAGAAAGCTTTTAGTTAGTATGAAGATTCATCTCCAGAATACAGCCACAGTAGTAAGGCAACGATTATCGTGGGTATCAACAGAATGATTGAAAAGGCACTTGACTAATCTTTCGACTCTCACCCTTGCTCCTTTCATAAATTTCGGCTTGAGAAAGCTATTCGTTTTAAGGGCAAAGATAAAAAAAAAATCGACCATTTGAATTTTGGCAAAAATTATTTTGAAAAGTATGAGTATGACCGGTTGAATTCACGCCGGTTGGTTCTTGCAGAAGAGTAATATAAAATGATAAAATTGAATGAATATGAAAGTCGAAATATTACCCTTGCATAACTTCACGATATAACCACGTCTAATTCGCAAAATCGAACGCATTGTCAAAGACTCTCGAAATAGTAATCTCGTTAACCACATCGCATATTACATCTACGATATCTCCTAGAACAAACCAATTACACCGGTGATGAGTTTCGTGTCACGAAATGTCAACCCGTCACGCACCTGTCATCTGCCCCGATCTCTCCGGCCCAGACCAATTTACCGTTTCCGTTCTAGCAACGAGATGGTGGGTAGGATGAGTGAAGACGTCAATAGGAAGTCGGATGGGCACTCTCCAGAGGAAACCACATAATTCTACGAGATTACTACTGTTTAAAACCGATGCCATTTGTTCGTACGAAGACCACACATACGCAGGTTTTTGCTTTATTCAACCGTGGCCGTATACAAATATAGAAGAAGAAGACGTGAAATATGCCATTGTTGGTCGTCGCGGTTGATAACCGCAATAAAAGGGTTTTATTATCTGGGTATCGCAATATATGCGGACTATGTGGATGTGTATTTGTTGTGGGAGCATTGTCGTTAATTTTTCCAGTGTGGCCTGTATTCCAAACGAGACTCATTGTTGTTCTGTCCTTGATTTCAGGAGAATAATGCCCTCCTCAAAGGGACAGGAGAAAACATGAAAAATTATCATACTCACGCTGGTATTTGAAAATTGGTACTTCATACGTGTCGGTGTGCTATTCATTTCATATTAATCTACTGAAAATTTTACACCAACACTTTTCGACCAATGAAATGCGTATTTTGTCTCGCGTTGCCATGACAACTCAGGTATTTATCGAAAAAAAATCCATAGGTAAAGCTCATATCGAATTATAGCGTGGATTTTTTGACATAAGCATAGAATAATAAGATGTTTTACACAATACGTCACTTACTCATTTTGAGCAGAGGTGAACGAAATGTAACGTTTCGGCACCAGAGCAATTTAGCAGACTAATAAAATGGTATTTTGTACAAGAGTGGTTGTGGCCAATATTCATTCGAGTTATACAGATTATTTTTTTCACTTTTAAAAATGTGACGTTTTTGGCGTTTCAACCAATAGTAGCGGGTTATTCTATGGTTATTCTAGCCAATCATTGGGTATTATACTGATAAAACTGCTTGGTCCTTTCGATTGTTTCGATAAAACGTTGTTTACCTTTGAACTGTCAAAACTATACGGTTTACCGCGTCGATTCTATTGAACTGGCTCATATTTATATAAATTGTCATGAATGAAGAAATACATTATTATTAATAGTCATTCACTTTTTACTTTTTCAGCATAATAATAACATAACACATTTCAATGAACACTCAAACACGTAAATAGCTCATAACCTCAACTTTATATCAGATATAGCGAACGACCGATTCAAATATTTAAGGTTTCCTTAACTTAAATGAAGATGGGGTACAATTAGTTTTTATTAAATACAATTCATTTTTTGTTGTATAAGAGAAAACCGTTGTATGCAGATTTTGATACGACATAACGAATGATTTTATGTTCTTTCTGGCGCGATTTGTATTTCATAAGACATTTTCAATTATCAACCTTGTACAATGAGAGGTGTGACGCCATCTCTTGGTATCGTCATATCATATTCAATGCGTAAGCATCATATCTCTTCTGGATCATAGAGGGCATACATCGTTGTTTGACATTTCAAATTTGTAAAATTTTCACCTTTTGTCTTTTCCTTCTTATGTAAATGAAATACTGATCAATTAAATTGTTCTTCCTTCTTTTTGTTCAAAAAATAATCTCTCCAAATACAACTCGTTCTTCAAATCTAATGAGATAAATTTTCATTTCCGAAACACTCAAACTTTTTTATTTTGAGGCAAAATCATTCAAACAAACCGAATTAGATAAAATCACTCGTCCTACGGACTCGTGATTTTATCAATCGGTTACTTTTCATACTCTTGCCAAATAAAAAAGTGTTTGTGGAAAATGAAAATTTATCGATTAAATTTGAAGGACTCGTGGTATTACCTTTGATAATTTTTTCTTCGAGCGGATAAATATTTCAGAACTCTCGGGTGTCAAATTGATGATCAATTTTAGATATAGTGTATCCTTCGATATTTATGAAAAACTCATTGATTTTTTGAATGGTTCAACTCGAAAACTTGAAACTTGGGTTGATGAAATTGATGAATAATTACTATATTTTCAAGTTAACTTGACAGGGGGTCTTGGGATATATAATTTTGAAGCTCCTGACGAATACTTTATAACCCTAGAATATGAAGTCGATGTCTTCACCTTCTACAAAATAACGGAACATTCAATAATCACCCGAATACAAACACATTTACACCGATACTTCTAAAAATATTCGTTTTTCTCTGCCATTTGGCATTCCCAACAGCTGATAAGGTTTGATAGGTTATTTTTTTCATAAAAAAGACAAAAATGTCAGTACGACAACGAACATCATTGTTCAGTTGAAATTTTCTCATTTAGTTTCGATTTCACAAGTAGATAGGTAGGTACCACGTATACTATCTACAAAATGGTCAATCGAACAGAATTTAACAGGGGAACTGTATTTGAATATGCTGGAAACAACTTTTGATTCTTCAATCACCGAAATCGCGAAGTGAATCGTAATGAATTCGATATGGATATTATAATTCTAACAAGATGGAGCACAACTACATTACTTCAGACAAGTAAGAAACTATTTGGATAATACTTTCCATGGTCGTTGAATTGGCCATCGAAGTCCTACGGAATAGACAGCCCGCTTGACGGATTTGACACCTTCAGACTTTTTATCGAGCTACTTGAAGCAAAAGATGTATGAAACTGAACCTGCTTCAGTGTTGAATATACGAAAGAGAATTATTAAGGCAACCATTTCCAGCATCTTCTGAACTGAACTCAGCTTATTACCTCAAAGTATGAGGTAAAACTTCGATGTATTCAGGTAATTATTTAATGTTCCACCATTTTGTATTAGGTAAAAATATTAATTTTCAGGCTTGTGAAGTATTCGTCAGGAGCTTCAAAATGATGTATCACAAGACCCCCTTTTCCTTTTAACTTTTTTTTCAGATGGCGCACAGTTGCCATCTTGAAATATCCATCTATCAGTTTCACTCCATAATATGGAATTCATACATCAATGTCATTATTCCTAGTTTCAATTTTTTTAGTGAACTCGTTCAAAAAATGAAAGAGTGGGCATTAAAGAAAAAGCACTGTATATAGAGCATGTACTCCATCATCAAATCAAATCAAATCATTTATTGTTCATCAGACCTGTGTTAACAAGTATCGAATTTGTCAATGAATATAAAACTATAACAACTAATCTAAAATGAATGTACCTATATAGTAAGGTGTATATAAATAGGTAACATGAACTATGAAGTAATTTAAACCTACATCACAAATAAAATTATACATTTTGACCCTTTATTGGAATTTGTCTTCAAAGTATTCTGCGAGGGAGTAGTAGCATTCACCAGTTGGAAATTTCTTGCAATGTATTTTGAAGATTGGATTTTTGAGCAACTTCAGTGAGTCAGGCAAGTGGTTATATAATCTCAATGAGGTTATTAGAGGTCCTTTCTTGATTTGTTTAAGTGAGGCAGTAGGAACATACAACTTATTCGAATTCCTTGTGACGTATTTATTGATCTCTCCAACAGTTTTGAATCTATCCAAATTATTTCGAATGAAAGTCACAGCACTTAAGATATAGATGTCAAACAGGGTTTGTATTTTATTGACAATGAAAAATTGACGACAAGAATCTGTTGCACGTAAGCCAAATATTGTCCTGATGATGCGTTTCTATCTGGCAAATATCAGATCGGCTCCGAAGCTGTTACCCCTAACATATGCGTAAAATATTCTTCTCAACTTACTAATGGTGAAACGCATATGCAAACCATATGTTATATTCCATATACTGATAATGTGAAAATGAAATTCCAGGGGGAGATTTCCAAAAAAAGTGTTCTGATGAATCATCATCATTCTTGGTCTCATTTGATATACATATACGACAGCAAATAAAATGCTTTAAAACCAACTCGACTAAATTTACCCCAGCATGTGTCGTGAAGAAAAAAGTTCAAACAATTCGCATTACTGTTACTTGGTTCCTTTCCTACATTAAAAAGTTATTCTTCAGTTCTTCTGATCACTATTTTGAAATCAATATTGTGTTTCAGTTCTGTAACACAGAAAAAAAGAGATTATTTCCCTTTTTTCATGATTTTCTGCAGTTTGGATATCACGTTGAATGTGAACTGATTGAAAAGTAGTTATATTTCATCAATTACTTCAGATTCCATTGACCACACTGTAAAGCAAGTGATCGAAGTCATCAGGAATGGTTGATGGATAAAATCCAATGCAGCTCCCTTTCAACACCTAAATCGCCTTCGACGTGGGCAAATTCATCTGCCCAGCATCTATTTAACATCGAAATAATAATTATAATCCGTTTTACCGAGCGTGAGATCCATTTACAAACGGCGATATTACGTAAGACGGCAATCTGCAATCGAACAATTACATTTCACTGTGATGTATCATCATATGCCCACAAGCACTAGAGTGAAAAATCCTGCTAATTTGAATATCTGTAAAGACCATCGCTGCATCTCGGTAATCTGAGTGCCAGTGTAGGTGGATCAATATCATAACTGTAGATTACTTATACAGGCTATTTCGATGTTGTACCATTTCATATCTCCGGTAAAACTGTTGCAAACGTATTTAGTTCAAGAATTGAAGCTGAAAAAATGGTAAAACCTCGCAATTTTTTCGTCCAGCACCGATTCGTACAAAAATTTGGGATTAGGCTTATTTCACCCTCTAGTTCATTTTCTATATTGTGTCGCTGTACGCTTTTTGTTTTTTAGGGGTGAAAACTACCCCTTATTGTCAAAAATTATAAAATAACATCAAAAATCTGAATATTGGTGAAAATAGTAAAATAATGATTGTTTCATGCTTTGGGATACAATTTCATGATCTTTCAACCTACCCTTGTTAGAAATTACCCTTGAAAACATTGAAATTTTCATTATACAGGGTGTTCCTTATACACATGCTAAAATTCAAGGTGGTAATTCTCAGACCCATTTTAAGAAAAAAACTTCCTATGGACGTATGTCCTAAACGCCTTAACTTTTAAGATACAGGGTGGCAAAGTTTTCAAAAATAATCAGTTTTTTAATAATAACTGAGATAATTTTGTAGACATCTTTGGCATATATACAATAATGTACGAATACAACGAAAAGCACTTCAATAATTCTGAAATAATTGTCAGAGCACGTCAACGAAATATGCACTCACATACGCATACACGTGAGCAGATTTTTCTTCTTCCCTGTCTTCCAATATGAATGGAAAAAGTGGCATAGCTCCTTCATTTAAGGTGATAGAAAAATTTTTCAGAACACATTCTGTATGGCTTTTCAAGACCTATAAGACTATGTAAATTGAATTACTCAAGATCCTTTAGTTTTCAAATGGGAAGAGTTTAAAGCGCTTGAATAAGGTGATTTTCCTTCGCAAATGTAGGTGTTAAACGGCTATATCTCACCGAATATTCAGTGCACAACAAATCTGTATACAGGAAAATTATCGTCATTGAAGAAGCTACAATTTAGTTTTTTTTTGTATCTTCAGTATTTTGGGAGATATTTTCAAGAAAAGGGTTAAAAACACGAAATTGAAAAAAATCGTTTTCTTTTAACTCCAGTTTTTCTAAAATTAGGCATTTTAAATTGGTCAAACTTCGTGGGTGTATTATTAGTACATATATAAAGAGAATCACAGAAGGGTGGCGATCAATTTTAATTAGGGGGTACTTTGGGGGTTGTTTTCACAAATTTTTTTCGTAGAAAAAAGCGGTTACCGATCCTATTTTGATCATAAGTCGGTCAATTTTTATGCTAGATACATTTTGTTTGTTTGAAAGCTCTGATTGAATACTCAAGATTTTCAAAGTTTTTATGAGCCCTATTCGAAAAATGCAAATTTTTCTCGTTATTTCGCTTTGTATCTTCCAATTTATACATTTGACGAAAAAAGCTAAGCATTAATTCGATGTATCTCAGTTCGTATTCGTCGTAGAAAAATGATTGTTTTTTTTGTTAGAAGCTACAATTCAGCTCTCTACACTTTTTTGATGAAATGCATATTTTTAGAGTTATTTGCAAAAACCATTTGAAAAAGTCGATTTTTTCGTCAAAAAACTGTTACTTTCAACTTCGAATAACTCAAAAAATATTACTTTTACGAAAAAAACCTATAGAACATTTTTTTCTTAGAATTACTTTTTCCGTCAATTCCTACAGTTGAAATGTATTAAAAAAATTTCACCCCCGAGATGGGGTGGCAACCACCCCCAAGTCTCTAGCGTACAGCGTCATGATATAGAAAATGATCCTTGAGCTATTCCATCTGTGAAAATTTCAAGTAAATCCATGCTGGACGAAAAAATTGCGAGCCAAAATGCTTCCTTCACTTCCTGAACTAATTGTTTATGGCGATAGCTCCAGTCCAATTGATTTCAGTATTGGTAGCAAAACGCCCAAGGACAACGATTGTTTGGATATATAGTGGAATTCCGTAAGGCGTAAATATTGTAAAATTTCGGAATCCAGGGCAGGTCAATGAATCTTCATAAAAACTGTTGGACTGCAATGTTGAAAGCTCAAAAAAAAAGTTGAAAAGCAAAACATGTGCGATCTTGATTAGCACAAAGTTTAACAACAGTTTATTGAATTAATAAGACGGACACGGAAAAAAGTGATTGAAGCCGAGAATTATATAATATGGCAGCCTGTTGCCTGCGTTCCTCTAGTGATATGAATCCAAATCTGTCCAACAGCTCAATATAAATCGAACCACTAGGTGGGTATGTTCCATCCATTTTATAATACAAAAATTACAAAAAAAATCTGAACTTTTTCTATGGATTGATTAAAAATAGGACTCCATAATAAAGAGGCATACTCTAATTTCGACCTCACAAAATAAGACATAGTTCTAGTTATGTAATTGTTGAATGTTAATTGTATATCGAAATAAACACCTGAGTCTCGTGTTTAGTTATTTCGTTCTAAGTAGAGTTGTTGATGGAATGTTGATATTGAATCTGTTCATGTTTCCTGTTGAATGTCATTATCTTACATTTTGATATGAAAAGAGGTAAGTGATTTTGTTGCTGATATTATTATTCAATACAATCGTTCATGGAATTCACACTACTGTAAAGTTTCAAGTCGTCTGCAAACATCAGTCTGTTACACTTCAGTAAATCGCATCAGTCATTCATGAAAACGAGAAGTAACAATGGACCTAAGTTTGACCCTTGGGTAACTCCACTGGTAGCTATGTGCATATTAGATTTGTATCAACTCTAATGAACAAATTGTTCGCGATGTTTCAAGTATGACTCTGAAAGTGTCACATAATTCAAGTTGATACCTGAGTTCAGAAGTTTATGAATCAGCAGTTAATCTTGTCAAATGCCTTCGAGAAATCAGTGTAAACCACATCAACCTGCCACCTATTATCAAGATTCTCACAAATATATTGGCAGAATACTGCCAAGTTCGTAACAGTAGATCTGGAATACATAAATCCATGTTGATTAGTGGAGATAATATTAGAAGTTGCTTCGTAAATAGGGTTAGACAGGATTATCTCGAAGAGCTCTCAAAGTCAAAGTCGAAAACAATTTATTCATCACTGTAAGCTCTTATAGCTATATAAATAAAGTATTGAGTTTGTTGGACTTGTCAGAAAATAAAGTTTTGAGACATATCTATACATACACATATATACATATACACACATACACATACATACATTATACATATATGCAGCATAGACACATATACACTCTCACACATATATTGTACACAAACATATACATTACTTCACATTTAAGAATTCCTCTGTGGAATAAAATGCCATTTTTAACAAATATTCTGATAGTAAATATTTTATTTCTTTAGATTTTCTTATATGACCAAAAATGTCTATAACTTTATTATAGAATCTTATCTGTTGATAATGATGAGAATTTTGACCCACTGTCAGCCTAGAGAACGATTGATGAAGATGATTGCTATTCCGAGTGTTATACCTATGTATTTCATTATTTGTTACCGATTCTTTGTTTACTATATCCATTATTAACAAATATATACAAAGAGATGGTAGTGTCATAATGCCTAATTCAATACAATGAGGCCTACACGTTTCTCTGGGATGTATTCCTTTCATGCAGCATATCACTCTTTTTTGGAGGACAAAAGCATTATTTACATGTGCTGATGAACCCCAGAATATTAAGCCATAGGATAGTATTGACTGAACCAGCCCAAAATATGCAAATTTCAAAACGCTCATCGAAACCGTATTCCTCAATTGTCTAATTAAGAAACATACCGAGCTCAGCCTACTTACTATGCCATTAATGTGTGTCTCCCATGTCAACTTACTGTCCAGCGCTATTCCTAAGAATTTCACTGATTTCAGTTCGTGTAAAGAATGTCCATTCAATCTTACCAAGTTACTATAATCATGACAAATATTTTCCGGTGAAAAAGTCATGAAAACACTTCTCTGGGGATTTACAGTAAGTCCGTTGCTCACGCAGTAATGGTGAAATTCCGCAACACTTTCATTGGCGCCATCTATGAATGCTCTGTTTTTACCATTAATGCCAAATGTAGTATCATCAGCATAAGCCACTATTGCATTTGAGGTTGAACATACATCCCTCACATCATTCACAAATATAATAAACAATAATGGGCCCAGGATTGATCCTTGGGGTACTCCCACACTGACATAAGTTTCGTCAGATCTGGAATTCGCAACTGTAACAGTTTGTTTCCTCTCACTAAGATACGATTCAATCCACTTATTAGCAATACCACGAAATCCTATACGATAAACTTTTTCAATAAGAAGAGCATGATTGATGTTGTCAAAAGCCCTCGTAAGGTCAAAAAAAATAGTTATCGGTGGTGATTTATTATTCAAGGAATTATAGATGAAAGTAGTCAATTCACCAATTGCTGATAATGTAGATTTTTTATTCCGGAAAATGTGTTGATGAGATGAAATGAGATTAAATGATCTTTGCCACATCATTCAAAACTGCGACTGGTCTATAGTTTTCAATACCATTTTTTTTCTCCGGATTTATGAATAGGGCACACTTTGGCTATTTCCTAGTCATCAAGAAACACTGAATTCCTCAAAATCAGGTTTAATGGGGTTTTTAGTTGATGAAGTAGGACTCTCACACAATCTTTGACAAGAAAGTAAGGTATATTTTCATGTCCGGATGTTAATTTTTTTCTTAGTTTTTTCCTGCCTTCAGAATTTCCTAATCACTGATAGGTTGATTGATATTTCAACAATAGTGTTACTATCATAAGGTTATTCTAAATTTTGTGGATATATGTTAGTATTTGGTGAATATACGATTTTATAAAATTCCTTGAGCCCATTAACGATTAAACAAGATTTATTGCATTATTCATTTCCGAAATAAATTGTACCTGGTATTCTCGTAATTTTATTTTTTTGGTGAATGAATTGTCAAAAATAATCATTTGCAAACTAAAGAGTCGATTTCGGGAAAATTTCCTCGAAAAAAGGAACGTCGATAATTTCTGAGCGGATAGCAGCTCCAACACCGAGCAATACTCCACCACCAGCAGTCCTATCTAAGATATTGAATTTTCGATCACTTCGATAGATTTCATGAGAGTCTGGAAATAATTCGCTGGAAACGACTTCTGGTTTCAGCTGTCTCAGAGAGAGCAACTGTGTTATACTCGCGATCGCACCAATGATGAAATTAATGCATGAATACTATATTTTTGAATTAAATTGACACATGAAAATTTCAAGATGACGACTGTGCGTCACCTGGGAAAAAAATTAATGCCGAGGGGGTCTTGTGGTAAATCCTTTTGAAGCTGCTGACGAATACTGTACAACACTAGAAAAATAAGTCAATATCTTCAACCACTACAAAATCGTTCATTTGATGAGTGCCTGAATATATTGACCGTATTAACTTTATAAACTGAGGAAATGAGCTGAGTTCAGTTCAGAATATGCTCGAAATGGTTGCTTTGAACTTTTTTTTGGTTTTTCAACTTTGTTATTTGAGCTTTCAACAATGCAGTCCAACAGTTTTTATATAGAACCATTGGCATACCCTGGATTCCGAAGTATGCATCTTACGACGCGGCGCCCCACCAATAGAAAATGTGGAGAACAGTGGAAATTAGCAATTGATCAAAAACTAATGAATGAAATGATATAATGAATTGAAAAAATACGGTGAAATAGGAAGCTATTTAAATCAAATACAAAATTGAGCCGATTATGAATTAGAGATAATGATGATCTGAAATCAAATGAGTAATAAGAAAAATTCCAGAAAATGTGAAGAAATTGAGGGAAAACGTAGTCACCAAACCATGTGAATCGCACATGTAATTTGAGTTTCAAATGTACGTAAAATAAAATCGAATTCGGAAACTGTAACCTCCATTGCCTAGGCAAAAAAAGCAGTTACATCCAATGCCACTGTCAAGAAAAATAAAACGTATTCATAGTTCATTTGAGTGAGAATGTCATCTTCAATAGTGAAAATATAATGAATCGAAGTTTCAAGTTGAGTTCTATTACCAGTCAATCATAACATAGAGAAAATAATAGTGGATACCAGCTATCAGACTATACTTCAAACTTTATTCCAATATTTTTCTGTGCATTTTTCACAATCACTAAAGTATTATAGATTGATCTTTATTGAAATAGGAATCCTACTATACAAATTCAGTAAAAAACAATTAAAGCATAAATACAATACATATATATATATATATATATATATATATATATATATATATATATATATATATATATAGAACAACTTTTTGAAAAAAAGGCAATTTATATCACTGACATTTCCAAAAGTTATTAAAATTGGAAATATTCTCAGAAAATAAAACAAACCGATCTACATGCGTGCACACAAGCACTACGTTTACATATTCCTACACACTATTTTCCTCTGGAGCAGGCAGCTGGTTAAATTCATGGATTTCTTTTGAAAACAAAGATTTCATTGCGCTCTCACGCATTTTTCTAAGGATATATGAATTATCCTTGTTTCTATTTATGCTATACTCTAATGTGCGAGAACAATCAACCTGAGGTCCCAAAGAAGTGACTGGTCTAGACTGGTATGGGAATGCCGCGAGGAACTGACATCTGGCAGACCATAATAGACTGACTCTACAATGGGTCCCAGTTCATTCAGGTATCGCAGGCAATGAAAAAGCCGATGAGCTTGCAAGGCAAGGATCAACAACAGCATACACAGGACTCGAGCCAGCAGGGGGGATTCCCCAAAACAACGGTACGTAGTCACATAAGGAATTGGGTAAGAACAAAACATAGAGATTACTGGGAAAATCTACCCAGTAGCGCTCATAAAAGGACCTTCGATGAAAAAGACTGAAGACCTGTTTCAGTGTAACAGGAATTAGATAAGGGTTATAACTGGGCTGTTGACTGGACACTGTCCACTCAAAGGATACCTGAATAAGATAGGGATGTACAACGTTGACATTAGCTGCAGACAATGTAACTCGACACATGTAGAGACGATGTAGCTCGACACTGCGAATGTGAGGCTCTGGATCATAAAAGGCAACAAATATATGGAAAACCAATTTTGAGTCCAGAAAAATATGACAAACACCCAGCAATCAACTTGCACAAACTTGTGCAGGGGACGAGATTGTTGGAATGGGTGTCATGAAGTATAGGAAAGCAATAAAGCACAATAAGCCCTAGAGGCTGAGCTGAAGTGCTCCGGAGACCTGGCAGTGAAGGACAGGTCAGGCGGTTTCCACAAATAAAACAAAATCCCTCTTTCTGATAAAGTGGGTATGTACATCTTTATGGGTTTATATTTGAAAATTGATGATTGACGAAAAATTCTCCCTTCAGCCCACTCAAGACCCTGCTACACACTTCCACCAGAAGTTTTAGGTCAGGCAGTTTCCACAAAGAAAACAAAATCCCTGTTTCTGATAAAGTGGGTATGTACATCTGTATGGGTTTATATTTGAAAATTGGAAGATTGACGAAAAATTCTCCCTTCAGCCCACTCAAGACCCCGGGTACACACTTCCACCAGAAGTTTTCCAAATTAAATCATTATATTATTGATGAACAATGGTTTATACGTGTACCAAGCAGATTTTTCACTGTGAAACATAATGGAAATGGCAACATGCATCCGACAAATAGAATTATTTAGTTCGTGAAGTGATCATTGAAGAGCTACAGTACGATGTGAAACATCGCGAAGTATTGACTACCGGGAATTAATCCGGTTACAATTGACTAGAAACAGGAAGTATTTTTGTTTATACAGTTCAACTTGGAAAACGAATGTTATTATTATCTTTATTATTATACGTCAGGATGAACTGTTATAAAAAGCAATAAGTGACTTTTTATTCATAAAATTAGTATAAAAAGGGGTGGGGAATGCCGCCAATAGTATGTGGTACTACGTGTTCCATCCATCTTGTTGTACCGTACCTATACGTACCGACAGTATTTTTCAATGTTGCCTTGGTCAAAGAGTAATCACTTGATCATTGTTTATAATTGTAATAGTAAAATGTATCTACCACAGCACAGCAAATATGTAATCATGTTATCTGATTCAAACCTTGGAGAAGTGACTATGTTCTTCTTTCGCATGCGTCCCAAATCTACCCATGAACAAGTTCCCTGTGAATGGGGATAATGAGATTTCCTTGGTCGTACTCTCGTGATGTGCGTGATAAGAACCATTGTATTGACAAAAAAATCGATACATTCAGAGCATATTTGAGTTGAATATATTCTTTGACACTAGGAACTGATTTGCTCGATCTCAGAAGATCCGTCAAACACTATAGAGCAGGGTTTCTTAACGTGGGGTCCATGGACCCCTAGGGGGTCCGTAGCATGTGTACCAGGGGTCCGCAGTAAGTCACTTAAAAAACAGTCAGAAAACATAAGTTAATTGAACAAAGATTAAACTGGACAGGGTTTCTTAGCAGCGCAGTTGTTTTATTTTTGTTTCTGATTGTTCATTTACTATCGCTTGCCAACTGGGATCAGTCACCGACAATCTATCTATTCCAGAATTATTGAAACGTCGTCAAATGTTTTGAGGCAAGTTATTGAAGAACTGAATGCTTCACCATTTCCATTCAGTTTGCAATTGGATGAAAGCACCGATGTTTCACAATGCAGCCAACTCTTGGTGTTTGTTCGTTACGTCCATCATACACGAAGTATCAAAGAAGATTTTTTTTTGCGACTCGCTCTTAGTGCCAACTGAGGCATCCGACGTCTTTGATATAGCTAAAAGATTTTTCAACGAACATCATATCGATTGAAGAACTATACTAGGTAGCATATGCTCCGGCAATGCTTGGTAACACATCTGGTTTTGCAGCTTTGATCAAAAAAGAGATCCCTCATGTCATAATCACTCATTGTTTTTTACATCGACACGCCTTAGCTTCACGAACTTTGCCCACTTATTCGAAGGAAGTCATGTCGATATGTGTGAAAATGATCAACTTCATCAGAGCAAGAGCCTTAAACCACCGCCTGTTTGAAAGACTTTGTCAAGAAATGGAATCAGAACATGAAGTACTGCTTTACTACACAGAAGTTCGTTGGCTGTCAAGGGGACAAGTCTTAAAGCCCTTGTTCGAGTTGCGAGCAGAAGTGTTACTTTTTTTTTGAAAGATAAAACAAATACACCTCATGAATATCTCAAGAGCGAAGATTTTTCACAAGGGCTAGCGTACAGCGGCAGATATTTTTTCTCATTTGAACGAAATTAACCTGTCTTTGGAAAAAGAGGACAGAATCCGATAACCATTATAGGCGTCTTTTGAAGGTTATTTCAGCTCCGAACAACTCAAAGAAACATGGGTGCGAAGTTCATTTTTATTCTTAATAGAGATTGACAGCATCAGCGATGAAGATCTCATCAAAGATGAATTAATTGACATGAGATCTGAAGCAGTTCTGAAGGCTGAATTTCATGCAAAAGGTCTTGGCGAGTTTTGGTGTTCTTTGAGTGAAGCTTACCCTCTTCTTGTCAAGCGAGCTATGTCCGTGCTGATACCATTTGCCACTACGTATCTTTGTGAGGCCAGGTTCTCGGTTTTAGTGTCGATAAAAATAAAAAGTCGAAATCGCTTGAACGTCGCCGATGACATGCGCCTTGATTTGTCGAAGACAATCCCACAATTTAACGTTCTTATCGAGGCCAAACAGTAACAGTCTTCTCATTAGCTTCAGAAAAAAGAATAGTGCCATTATTACCAACTAATAAAAGTGATTTTTCAATATGAATTGGCTTGTTTTCTTCACTTAAGATTAAGATATTCTTTGATAGGGGTCCGTGGAATTATTTATATTGTGAAAGTGGTCCGTGACTGCAAAAAGGTTAAGAAACCCTGCTATAGAGTATAATGAAATAATTCACATAAAATGATACTAACGACTTGCCACTTCCTAGATCAATACATAATATTCGATGTTCTCTATATATTTTTATGATTTTAATGCTGTCATTAATAACGTCATTGAAGGTTGGGAAGTGTCACATTACACATCTCTACTTCCCGCCCTCATTTCATCTATTCTAGACTTTATCTGTCATTTATTGACTTTATCTGACATTTATTTATATTGGTCACAATTGTACAATTGTTCTTGATAATTTGTCGTTAAATGTAATATTTTAGATATTTTCAGAACGAACCAGAGATTTATTAATTTTAATCGAAATATGATGGTTGTAAATAAAATAGTAGACAAACCTCGGTAGGAAGTTTCATTTCTGTCTCGAGATCATAGCTAACCTCGGTAAACTAGCTGATCTCACGACAGGAATGAATCACTTCTCACCTCAGTGTGTAATATACTATTTTACACTCGCATTGGTTGGTTCGATAAAGGTATTTTCAAATTTCAATTCTTATGTTTTAATCGGTGAAATTTTTCAATCAAAAATAATATTTCAAATTCTGACAAAAAATTGACTCATCTTTTGAAACCATTATGAGTTGGAAAGAAGCTCAATTGGGTACGTGATTTGTAAAATTCCAAATTGTGTTTGTAGGAATGTAGACCCTGTCATAATAATCACCGGTTTGTCATAATTCAATAGAAAGGAAAAGCTATTCTATACTTTCAAATCATCACTCCACAAAACCCGAAAGTAATGGGATTAGCAGCGTACACATGCCCAGTCTATGTGAATTCTCTGACTGACACTTGACCTTTGTAGCTCTACGAATCCGCCCATCGAAGTACATCTCATTACTATTATAATACACTGCGAACACTTGTGAATTGGGTCAGAACCTTCAATTTCCCAATAAATTCAACAATGCCAGTGTTTGGGTCTCAGTAACGATTTCTAAATTATATGGATCTGGTCGTTACTTTGCGCAATTTTTATTAATTGCCGTATCTATGCTCGGGTCAAATGTCACGAGCGCTAGACCCGACTACAGGTGGAAAAAGTGTACCCGATTTCTTTTGGCTTCGGGTCGTTCAGATTTCAAGTGGATAATGGGACGATTACCTTGCGGAGTGATTGATTATCGAATGTGTTATTTTTTCTATCGATAGAAACACTCCGAAATCGTAATTGGTTATAATAACTTGTGACTAATGAAACTGAAAAGGTTAATGTATGTTGATGACTTAATACTTCTGAGGGAAGGAGCAAAATATAAATGTAAATATACGTTTCGTATTTTTATTTCCCTGCCTTGTCTGGACAAGGGACGGCTAGTATTACTCAGTGCCGTAGGGACATAGGGCGTCTTACTGATTTTTTGTTAGCGCATTTGCTATTTCAATCTTAGGGAAAACCAGAAAATTCTATCGGTTTTCACATTTTTTTTCAGATTATGCCTTGAGTAGATTGCATTAATTGGCTATCAAAACATCCTCCATACACTACTTTGAAGTTCGTTTCATAATTTTCGTTTAATTTTTTTTTTTTCAATTTATATATTTTTTACGATTATTCACGGTTGGGTCAGAAAATTGAGTAAAATAAGAAAATAAGTAATTCGTATGCATAGTATAGGTGTTGTTTGGTTTTGAATTTAAAAAACTGAAAAAATATGGAATGGGAGTCGCAAAGGACACTGTAATGCAAGGTAGACAAAGGACTCAGATCTACTGACCCTTCCAAGTATCTATAGGTCATTGAGATAGGACAAGGACAGCCAATAATATGTACTGAGCCGGTAGGGCAATGTCCGAACCACATATTTTTTGACTGCTTGTATAGTTTTTTAATATAATTCGCTTTTCACCCAGATCCTCATTTTTTCGCTTATTAATTTTTTTGTGTTCATTAATTTGATCAAATCAATGGTTGAGTTCAGAATCATAGATTATTTGAATGAATATTTTTTCTAGTATATCTTCGAACCTATTTATTTTCGTTTAGTTTATATTTTCATTTATTACTAATACAGTGCTTGGAATTATCAGTGGGTTTCATTTCCGAAGTGCTCCCCTTTTTCAGAGTACTTGAAAGCCAAATAATCTTAGGTTAACTACAGAAGACCTTTTCTCAGCACGAAGAGCCGAATCCAAGCTTCTTTGGAATAGGCTCAAAATCCAAAATTTAACGTGGAAAAACCACGTCTGGTGACAGCAGCTGCCATAATATTGAAAATAAAATAATAGCCTTCCATTACGGTTATTAGAGCTGGTGCCGAGCGTTGGTATTTTTTTTTTCTGAAGTGAGAACTGATGTGCATAGAAAAAATCATAAACCAAATGATAAATACATAATATAAGACCCTTCCGACTGTTATCACATAATAAAGTCAGAATTTCATTGAGGAAATTGTCACAAAACCATTTTGCTTCACATTCGAGCAACTATACTTGCGGAAAACTTGCACACCTTGGTGCTTTGAGAGACATATTGCACTCTCAATTCGAACATGGGGATGTAATAATTTTGCCCTTTGATAGGATGTAAAGGTCGGTGACCGTGATATGCGCTGTCAACATTTAAGGGGCCTATTTCTTCGAATCTGATAGATCTGAAAGATTGAATCACACTTTTTTTTTCAGCTAGTATCATGGTGATTTGTATGATAGCACCGGAAAGGTCAATGGCGGAATGGTAAGAGGTTATGAATTACACTTTGTTAGGCTTCATGTATGTATTCCCAAAGCTATTTGGTGAGCAAAATTCCAGTTAATTACAGGTATGCATAATTCAATATTGTTTGCATATCTAATCCGAATTTAATTCACAATATTGGATTCAATCTATCCAATATCGTGCTTTTTTTCAAAAAATTAGATGAAAAGGGGGTCCTTGTGACAAATCCTTCACAATCCTGAAATATAAAGTCAATATCTTCACTTACTATTAATTTGTCATAGAAAGGTTCATGAAAAAAAAACCTTTATAACATAGTCACGAAATTTTCACAGAAACGTTTTTACAACCAATTTATAAATATATTTTCATTCAAAAGTAAATTGTTTTGTAACAGTTTTGTAGTAGTTTTCTGTGAGGTTTTTATCATTTTTATAAAACTATTTCAAGCTTAATTTATAACTTCTTCCTGTAGCTTTCATGAAATTATTTCAATAAAATGATTTCAGACACAACTTTGTTTTTGTCACCATATTGTCACTTTGATGATAATTTCCCAACTAGTTTATAGTATGGTTATTTACCACAATTCCTATACAATAAAATAACTTTGATGAAATCAAATTGATTCAGCGGATATATATTTGCAGTGTCGAAGAAAAAGTGGCAGCATTCAATAGGAACCAGCTGACATTAATTTTAAGAGGTTGTGTAATAGTATAACTTTTGAGTTTTACTTGACTAGCATTCCGATAACTATATATATGTAATATCGATCATTATAAAAAATTAAATACTTCGAACTCTCCCACATGACCTAGTGCTTCCAATTTCTCTTGATGAAAACAGGAAAATATATAGCTTTATAATCGATGGAAGAATTTTCTCAGCCAAAACATCCCGATAGATATTAGTGTTTCTTAACAGCTTTATAGAAAAAATATAGTAGCTGGAATACGTTATATGCTTATACCAAATTATTTTATAGAACTACGTTATTTTAAAATGATAGCAATCCGGAATACTGACCTAAAATGAGTTGAAAATCTGAAACACCGCACCTATAGTGATATTTTCAGCTGGAAAGTACATAGATATTGTAAGATTATATTAGTTCGAACAAACTGCGTTGAGTTTGAGACTAGAAAATCAATAAGTCAACACATTGAATTTTTTTAGAATTGATAATTTTTTACAAAAACATAAACGAATGAGTGGCGCGTTTGAATTTGGCTTTCAAGATGCTATATACTTGTCAATAAAATTTAATTCGCAGTAAAAATATAAATCTTTTTTCAACAGTTTCCTAAGAACAAAAGTAAATTCATTAAAATTGCTTTAATCTTTCTATTTTTTAGTGTTTAAAGATAGTTGGTGGACATATTTTTTATATTTTCTTAGTCTCCAATACGAAAGTACTACTTGCGCCTTCAAGAGAACATTTTTAACACGTTTCAAGTATCGATTGAATATGTTGCAAAAGTGCAGTAAAGGTCTTTATGAAACTACTTTTCAAGAGTGTTAGAATAACTTTATGGTAACTACCGAAATGTTTATGAACACATTGGAAACATTTCCGAGAATAATGCAGTTTAATGATTTGTTTCTCCGAAACGTTTCAGCAACGTTTATGAAATATGATAGGGATCAATTCATATATAAGATAGCCTCTCATCATATAAAATAAATATTGTTAGCATCCGATGCCATATCACCAAGATTCATATAATAATTATGGTTTCTCTCCTCAAAGATATCATAACATTGAAATCGATTTTATTTGGTAAAATTTTCGTTTCAAGCTGTTTTATTCCGATTCCTGTCTACGACTTTTGTTGAATAATGATTAGTGAAAATATTCGTGCTGATTCTTGGTTAATGAGTATATCAATAAAATAAATTGCCAGAATTCAACAGTGTTTATACCAGCACCAGCTCCCCAAATGAACCCAGAAATCGCCCAATGTAACTGGACTAAAACGACGAATAGATCTCGTAGATCACAATCGCTATATCGCCTCTGAGCGTTAGGCAACCGCTCCTACAGCCTCTCACTGATGGTTGCCGTACAGTCGCCTTGGACGCAACTCAAACATTACATTCATCATAACAATTTTATTACACCGCCAATTCGTGCTTATCGCTTAATTTATCAATTGATCCCCGGCGATAAATCCTACATATACCTATCGATTTCACTCGGAAAAAAAGGTGTTAACTATAAACGCATCGCTGGTGACTAAAAAGGAAACTTCAATTTGGAATCGGTCCATAAAACCATGGATCACGAAAGCAGTGGACCGTGGAAGATGCGCTCGGAGAAAAAAGGAAGCAGATGATTAATGTTTCAGTTCTGATTGAATTGAAGGAGTGTTGGAAAATATATGGGAAATTTATTGAAACTTATAATAATTGGTATTTATTGAGAGAAATGATTTTACAAGAATAGTGCTCAGTTTGTTGGTACAGGATATAGGTATATATATTTCGTGTGGAGCATATATTATGTGAATAGGTGAATAATAATTACTGTGGAGAGTATTAGAAATTGTTTCTTCATTTCCTTCAGTTGCCTGTTCTTCGTCAGAGATAGGTAGGTACTGACTTTTTATAAACCTCTTTATTTTAAGGATATTGATATTCTAAAAGAACTCTTTCTGTAGTTCATGAATGAATTAGGTAACTGTCCGTGAATAATATTCTTATACCAAAAAGAATGTGTCCTAGTATTGTTCCTATAATTTCTTTTGGGTGTTGTCGCTCTTCTTATTACTTGAGCAGGGTGCCAGTGTAACCTGACGCAGGTGTATTCTTTCTCAAGTTTGAACTCAGACCTTTTTTTTAAACACTTCGAATGGGGAATTTGTTTTAAAAATATAAAATACACTGATCACAATTGATTGGGACAGAACAAACAAAGAAAAATACTAAATTCATTTAACAATCAACTGATTTGGAAAATATTGAAATTGAATTTTGAAACTTCTTGTATGTAAAACACAATAACATCTAGAGAAAAAGGACTTTTTCAATTGGGTACAATTTGAATTCACGAAACTTGAATTCTTAGTGTTAATTTACTTCCACATATAGCAAACCATGATCTGTCGTAACATGAAACTGAAATTAGGAGAATAACGTTTCACCCAGATTCCAAATATGGATGAAATAAAATGTTTATGAAATAGTATATTACGTTACGATGAGGATAAGTAGCCTCTTGCTAATGAGCGAAAATTGTGAGCATGTGGCGTTAGCCGAGTGCGACAATCCACGAGTGCACGTAACTAGCCTTATCCTCGAGTTGCGTACTGTACTTTTTTCACTCCCACCTTGCTGGTACGTACGGTATTTTCTGCTGGTGTAGCACAAATTTCTTCGTTATCCCTCTCTCTGTATCTGTAGAGTAGGGAGGGTGAGGATAGACCCACAGCACTTAGGCCACAATATGGCCCATTGTACATCCTCCCAAGGAGTCGCCCTCCTAGGACATTGTCCATCCTGCCTTATCCAGGAAGGAGGACAGGTCACCAGGGGACATCTCCTTAATATCGGCAGGTGTAGGCCAAGACTCACCGAACACACACTCTCTTATCGACGATAGCTCCAGATATTCGCATAAGACATGCCTGACAGTTTCATCTTCCTGTTCACACATCCTGCATAGAGGTGTGTCCACTAGCCCCATAATATGGAGGTGTTTCCTTAGTTGACAGTGTCCAGTCAGAAATCCCACTGTTAAACGTAGGTTCTTCCTGGTCATCGCCAAATATTTATTTGGATCCAGCTTCTCAGGGTCGCCCAGGGTGATCCTGGCAAAACTGCATCCTTTGGTTTCATCCCATCTTTTGAGGGTTTGAGTATGGGTGTAACGTTTGGCTAGTTCCGCAATTGTCGAAGTCGTCAAGCCATGGGTGTCACCTGGTCCCAAAATGTTCATTCCAGCCGCCATCCTGGCCAAAGAGTCAGCAATGCGGTTACCTTTGCTCCTGTCGTGCCCTTTCACCCACCTTAGTACGATATTATTATCTACCGAGGCGTTAGCTAAATCTTGATGGCACTCTAGTGCTAACCCTGAGATAATACGTTGTCTATTCAAGGTTAGTAGGGCTTGTCTACTGTCAGTGTAGATTATTATGTCTTTGTCAGAAATTCCTTTTCTGGTTAGCTCTTTTGTGGCGATTGAGATACCAGCCAGTTCTGTTTGAACCACGCTGGTATTTTTTCCCATTCCCCACTTAATCCTTAGGCTAAGTGATCTAGAGTAAACTCCACATCCTGATCCTTCTTTGGTTTTTGAGCCGTCTGTGTATATGCGTATCGTATCGTTATCCCTCATTTTTAATGACCGAGGAGCCACTGGATGACAGCAAGTAGGTAAAACAATTGCTTGCTTCATGGATATAACTAGGTATAGTACCAACCCACAAAGTATTAAACAATACATTTCCTAAAAATATTATTCTTAATTCAATTCTACAAAGAATATGAAACGAAAATACGCTGAATTTGGTTTCTGGGCCATTGAAAGTAGCTATGATATCAAATTTATCATCATATTTTATGTTACATATTCCATCGTTTAAAAAATGAATGATCCATTACCTATAACAGCTGTCAAATGGATAATTAACGGTTTGAAATAGTGGGAGTAGAAAAACACTATTCTGCTATCATCATTTCAACTTAAAATTTCAACGATCAATTATTGTTCTACATAAACTGCTCCTAGACAGATTTTGTGTTTGAGAGAGTACAGAATTTGAAGAGGTATTATGGTGGGCCTACGTGTGGCCCTACGTGTGTGATGTTGGTTATTTCGATAACTTTCGAAGCAGGTAAACATTGCATATCAAATATACCAACCGAGTCGGTAGTAAAATATAGGTTTTGTTGCAATCGGAATAAGGAATGCACCACCAAAAAAATTCTTAGGTCTTACCAGAACACTACGACAAACAAGAACGTCAGATGCCGCTGGCCCGTACAAGGCCTTGCTATCTGGACGAGAAGAAAATGAGAAGAAATGTCCAAGGACAGGGCATGAAACCCTATGAGAATGGCTTTCAACAAATTTTGATGATATTTTGATATTTCGTTTGGTTCAAGACCCTACCCAATTTTGGCAAGTTATGAGAGGAGAGCCGCTATACTTCATTTTTTGTGGACATCTTATCAAATAAAAGGTCATTTTCGGAAGTGTACAGGAAGCATCAAAACTCAATAATTCAAATAACTACAATTTAAGCAGTGAAGTGGGCGAGATAATAAATTGAGGTTCGGAATCAAAAGACTCAAATCAATAACGTGACCCGAGAATTGCCATAACATGAATGAAAATACAACAGACAGGTCACACTTTTACAAAGTTTCCGAAGTATACCGTTAATGATCACAAAATCGGAAAGTCGCTCGTGGAGGCTAACTCTGTATTTCTTCACTGCGTTGATGATCTTTGAAAGTGATAAGAAATGGAAAAATACACTCGTATGCATAAGCATGAGCTACAAACAAGTTACATCCATTATTATACAGAGTATCCAACATCGAAGAGAATATTTTAAAATAAAAAACCCAACTCGAAAATTTGTACTTACCAGTAGTAATAACCCAATGACATTGATAATTGTTTGAAAATTTAATAACAGATTCAGAAAGCTTTTTGCTAGGAAACAGACCGACTCCGTAGCAACAAGCTTGAGAAAATTGTCATAAAATTTTTGAGCATTAATTAAAATTTGAGGGTTATTCGAATAGAAAATTTTTAGCTAATTTTTGATAAAAATCAAGAGAAAAACCAATTCATCCTGCTTAGTTCCACATGGTTTTGACCGTAAACTCTCTACCATCTTTTGTTCTCATGTTCAGCGCAATCTGTTAGAATTGACGCCAATTCTCCCGCCTCCCCATTTCCATCTAAATGATACTTTCTATCATCGCAAAAGTTCATGAATGATTTCCACGCAAATCCTTGACTATAAACTGTGAATTTTGGTATATTTGATTCTATAATTTCATTGATATTCTAGACAGTATTACAACCAAATGGTGACATTTTGAAATATGAAATATTTGAAACGTCAAAATCGAAATAAACCAACTTGTATGTATCCATGGCAATAACATAATAGAGTGAAAAGAGCCCATAGGATCTTTTCAGTATAACTGTTCCGATTGGTTGTGTTCGATCACACGACTTCCAATTAACTGATTTCATTGAATTTCTACTTTACTCAAACATTTTCCCTGTAAGAGTACCCCCATTATCGATACTTTTTTCAAATATCAAACTCAGTAAAGAAATGTTTATATTTGGGGAGTGAGCAGTTGTTTCACTTTCCTTCACGAGAGATTTTCCGACTTTCTGATCTTCAGCGGTATATTTCGGAAACTCTATAAACGAATGATCAGTCTGTTGTATTTTCATTATTGTTATTGCAATTCTTGAGTTATTAATTGAGAGTTTCGATTCCGGACCTTTCTTTATCGCACTTCACTTGAATAATTCAGTTTAGGTGCTTCCTGTACACTTTGGGATATGAAGACCTTTGATTTGATAAGATTTCCCCAAAAAATGTACAGCAATCAAATTAATTATGGTTTTTCTATGACAATTCGACTCATGTATAAAATATCCCATTACCCGCCGTGATTTTGTCATCATCACAGCGAAAAAACTTTGCCCTAAGTTTTTCAGCGACGAAACGGAACCTAATTCTTGAATGCATGGCAAACAGAATTGTAAAAAAATCTTTGACGGCGTCTCTGTCAATTTTTCATTTGCGTTTTCAAAAGAGAATATCTGTTCTGTGAAAATGAAATATAAGAATTGTTTTTTCAATAATTGTTGTTTTCCATTGAATTGAAAGAACTAAACTGTAAGAAAACTTGACAATTATGATTCGAGTTCAGTTGCCTTCCGGCAAATTGACTTAAAAAAACTGACCGAAAAAATTACTCGTCCTACGGATTCGTAATATTTTCAGAGGCAGTTTTTCTCCGTTGAGTTGCCAGGCAACAAAATTCTCATCAATATTGTCAAGTTTAGTTCGAAAAAGAATTATAAGCTAGAAATACCAAATAATACATTGTGAATTAATCAACTATGTCGCCCTCTAGCCGCTCTCCTAATCGTGCAATCCTCTTATAAGTTGTCAAAATTGGGTAGGGTCTTGAACCAAACAAAATATCAAAATATTATCAAAACTTGCAGAAAGCCATTTTCATAGGGTTCTGTGCCCTTTCCTTTGAACAATATATTATTTGCAATTGAGTCGACGTTTCGTTCTTGGTGGAGGACATCTCCAGGGAGTTTGGTACTATTTGAAGTAAGTACTTTTTTTGTCGATATGACACGTTCCTCACCATGTGTGTTACTGATCATCGATATATAGTGGAAGAATATAAAAAAAATCTGCTAGGAATTATTCATAGATCTGCCGATCGTAGTACCGGAATCGCGCGCGCCTCGGCACCGCGCTGCAGGTCAGCGAGTTCTCGCGATCTCTGACCCGCGGGCCGCGGCCCGCAACAATGAACACGTTCCGACGGCGGCGAGATAACATTGTTACAGCGAAGATTCGAGATGCGGCAGGGATGCGCCTCTTCCGCATGCGATTCCGAAAAGGCGGCCGGCGACAGAAATGCGCCGGTTACGCTCTTCGGGATTTTCAGTCTGATGATGGTGTGAGCGAACAACCGAAACGTCGAGGAAAATTTGGTGCGGAAAGTCGTAAAAAGGACTGATTCTTATGGATCTCACATTAAGTTCTTGATGTATTACTCAAATTATCTGATCTAATACTTTCAAGCGAGCAATTCTTGTATTATTATTATTTATTCATCTCAAGACCCATAACAGTTCATGACAAGCCTTGTCAAGGCTTGTCATAAACTGGACAAGGATATGTAGGTATGCATATTAGTATATTATGCAACGATCGTGTAATGATGGTTTTTAATATATGAGCATAAACCGGGATACGAAACGAGCCGAAGGTGAGTTTCGTATGGTTTATGCGAGTGTATTAATAACCATTACATGAGAGTTGCATACGCTATGTTATCTACACCCAATAAATAATGAAGAATTAAAAATATTATAATATTAGGTATTTATATTGAACACAATAATAGTGGGTAATCAATCGTATTTCTTTGAAAAATTCTACAGAATTATAATTAATGATATAACCACCGAAAATACAACAATGAGCAGAAAAAAAAATGAAAAAAAGTCTTCGCCGAGGTCTGGAATTGAACCCGGGACGTTTGTGCTCACTGCCCGCGCCGCTGACTATTCGGCCATGATGCACATTCGACTTGGACGAAAATAACAACATATCTGTTGCATTTGTCAAATGAAAAATATAATCCTTTCGATTGTATTTTTTTTTTGTCTAAGACATCTGTGGAGGAGTCGCTGGTAATTCTTCTATATCACTGCTATAAGACATTTTCATTCGATTATCGAAAATTGACTGAATTCTTCAAAAATTCAATACCTACTGATTTTGACTTGACATGTCAAAATGCAAAGCTTGCACATCATGCTTGATTGAAAAATAATGGGTTTCTATTGGTTGAAAATCTGTATCGTAATGAAAATCTGTATCGTAATGGATTTCATTATAAAACGGGTGGTGGACATATAAATGTATTATTAGAGTACGGGTGTAGATAATAAATATATTCACCACTATGCAATATTGATTTCTGACCAAAGTTTGTTCTCACATTCAAAGGACGCAAAGAATCATTTTGGCGGGTATCGTGAAGATGAATATTATTCAGCTCCAAAAATTTCAAATTCGAAAATTTTCTTTGGTTTCTGACAAAGTGAATGATTAACCATAGTTTTATTATTTTGTGGCGAGATTCAATACCTAAAAGATTTTGAGTCTAAATAAATTCCTTCTAGGTTCCAGATAATTAATATCATAAATACATTTTTCACCTTTATTTTGCAGTGTTTTTTATGGTTCCATTAATGACTTGTTGGCTGTACCCCGAACAGATACTAAATACTGTGTATTCGAATCTATCAAACAGTGATAAATATTATTTAATAAATAAGTGCGTGGTGAAAAATCTTTTTTAAATAAAACATCAATTACATCTATAATCTGATTCTTGGAAATGTCTCCAACTATTTTCATGAGATTCACTTTGCAGGGGTTTTTGGGGGCGATAAATCGATATACCTCTGTTTCCTTTTTAAAAAAACTCGTTTCATCTGTGTTTTCAGGCAAAACGTCGCATTTGCTTCATTTTTAAATTTATATTTCCCTTTGCCAAACACTTCTATGAGTGTGTCCAGAAGGCAGAGCCTTGTGCGGGCAAGGGTTGGTCAATTTTTTTGGGTGCTGAGGCGCTATGGGGCGTCTTATGGATTCTCACGGTGATGCATTTGATATTTCAACTGTAGGAAAACCCAGAAAAACTCACAGTGTTACCGAGTCGGTTGCTGTATTCAATTCGGATATCCCACGTACCAGGATTGGTACCTAGGCAACTAACAATTGCATATCGCATCGAGACGGTCAGAAAAATTCTGCTCTGACCGCGGTTCGAACCAGCTATGAAATAGCCTAATTGATTATAATGGACTGCACCCTAGACAGCTTGGCCACACCGACTGACATTACCAGTTCATATTTTTCGATTATTATGTCGATAAGATCAAAAAATATCATTCTCATTTCATCAGTATGTAATTTGCATCTAAATATAATTTTAAATGAACATGATTCATCAAAAGATAGTGATAATAATAATAGTTATCATGAATGGTTTATTTCCCAAGATACATACTGTTTATATGACAGAGTTCAACTCGACTATACGTACGAATACGTAATGAATAAGAGAAGGAAGAAAAGAAAAAAATTAAGAAGAAAAAAGTGAAGAAATCAGAAAAATTCTTGCTCATGAAATTGGAACACAAAAAAATAGAGAGTTGTGAAAATTTCTGAAGAAAATACCAACAATAAGAGAAATTCGCTTTCTCAATATTTCTACATGTCTATTTCACATCAGATGTTAGTCTACATAAAGTCCAACGAATTTTATGAGAGATGCGTACTTTATATTCTAATTATGGAATTTGATGGGATTCTTCAGAGGAATTGATGCAGATTTTTTTAAAGTCATCAAACATATCATATTCGATACCTTAAAAAAATACTTCCGCTATATATTATATAAAACCCGGTCATTCAGGTACTGTTATTGAAATAGCTTAATTTCCAGGAATATAATTATTATTATGCTGAAATGAGAAAGTTCCAAGTAATTTTCGGCATTTTGTCCTCAAAGTCATGTAAAAAAATACAAAACATTCATGAGAGAAGTAACATCATAGTAATGGTGGATTCAAGTTTTCTGTACTTGGGTGCAAATCGAAAAAAAAAGTTATTTCTGTGTAATTTATCGCGTGTCGCGTTATATAGGCTTGGAACAGCAGTTTTGAATAAAGTAATTTTTGGAATGAAATGTATGTCTTTGAACGCTATACATATAACAACAGAGGGTGTTTGCTAATTATTTGATGTCACTTTTTATAAGTTTTTTTCAAACAGTAAACACTTTTCCCAAATTTCTTTTTCACCACAAAAAAAACATTCTCCTAGAATAGGCTTGAGTTAATGGTCATGTGGATTCATTTAGAGAGGATCAGCTCAAAATTTGCCATTTCGAAAATGCTTGGTTCGTCTCGTACAAAACTCATATAATATATCCATTTTCCCCTCAGCAAGACATGCTCGCCTGGGTTTGGGAAAGAAATATTTTCCGTATGATTTTGTTTTGCAAATTACTCTCTATTCACGAGGATTTATTTTATGGATATTGCCTGTCTGATTCAAGCTTCTTGTGCTTCGCATACAGATTAATCGAAAAAAGTTACTTCTATCTGATACAGCGCCCGTCGCGACATATAGGCAGGGCAGTGAATGTTTTTTCTTTATTGGACATGTCGGCTTCTGCTTGGTCTCCCATTATGATACAAACATATCAACCCATGGGTTTTTGCTATCAATTCCATATTATTCCTTTTATGCAAATGTTGTATTCTTTTTGTGGCCGTAAAAACCGTTTTCAAAGCTGCCGTGCTAAAAACAAAAGCGGTTACAGTATTCTAACATCTATCGATTTACCGGACATAAATGCAGTTTCTGTAATAGCTATATGAGAAATCACTACACATCATGTCGTACCTTCATGAAATATTCAGGTATATTAAGCAAAAAATAAATAAATAAATAAATAAATAAATAATAGCTTTATTGTCCAACAGTCAAGCATTTACAGGACAATGTATACAGTAAAATCACATTACGGATTGAATGCATTCTATCAACGAAAAAATTAGTACAATCAAAATAAATACACCTATTAATTAGTTTCTATAAATATATATATTAGTGACTCTGATGAGATTACATAAATTAGTGCAGAATATATCAAAATTAGAACAAATTCTATTGAAGTTTCGACACATGACATATAGTGGAGATTTCATCATTAAATTCGATCTTGCTTTGGGAAGTTTGAGAGTAGAGTAGGATCTCGCAAGAAATTGAGGTACATTGATATCAATTTGCTGAAGAATTTCTGGACAGTCGATAGTGTTATTCAATAGTTTGTATAAAAATATAACTGAAGCACAATTTCTGCGATGTTCCAAACTAGTGACATCCAAGAGTCCGTATAACTCACAATTACTAATACCCCTTTCGGGATAGATTCCGTCTAATTTGAACAGTAAAAATTTAGAGAATTTCCTCTGTACTTTTTCAATAGTATGTTTGTGAATCTCATAGAAGGGACTCCAGGCGTTACTCGCATATTCTAATTTGGAACGCACATATGTATAATATAATATTTTTACAGATTTGATATTATGAAAAGATCTACAGTTTCTAACAACGAAGCCATAAGATCTGAGAGATTCTGAAATTTTACTTGAGATATGCTCTCCAAACGCCAACTTTTGGTCAAATATCACCCCTAAGTCTTTGATTACTTCACATCTTTGTAAATTTGTGTTATGAATGGTGAATTGAAATTCAACAACATTTTTTTCCTGGTATAACTCATGACCTTGCATTTCTCTTCATTGAGCTTCAACTTATTACTGCTACATCAATGTTGAAGGTACTCTAACTGAGACTGTAATTTGACACAGTCCCTAATGTAATCAATTCTTGAAAATAATTTCGAGTCATCAGCAGGAAAAAGGTGAAATTACAAGATCTAATATGCGATTAAGACAATTGGTTGTACAATTCGATTGTTCATAGTCGATATGCCAAGAAAGTTAGAGATTGTGTGTGATTTTGAATCGTTAATATCGTCTTTGACAAAGTTTGGAGTATTGAAATCACCCAGCAAGATAAATTCACAGTCGTTCAAGCAAACTAACTCTTCCAGTGATTCGAAAATTTTTTCAAACTCTTCAGAACCTATCTTATCTGGTATATAGATTACTCCTACAAGAAATTTTGTATGTTGTATGTGACATTTAATAAGGAGAAAGTCTATCAGAGCAAATTGTGAATCAAAGGCGCTCACATCTACTACTTCCGTGTGTATGAAATTCCTTACGGCAAGTAATACACCTCCCCCAGTTGTCTTCATCACGGCTTCGAATTTTCGATCTTTACGATTCACAGAGTAGGCACTAGAAAATAGTTCAGAATTCGAAATGTGGTATCTGCTGTCTACTAGTCAAAACGCCGTATTTACTTGGGCGCGTATGAATATGACGTTTCTAGTACGTTGGAGTTGACGCCTTTTTGTATGGGAAAACTTGCTAAATAAGTGCATGATTTTCAATTCATTATTATTATTATACGTTCCCTCGAGTATTTACATGTATCGCGATTTATTAGGGATTGATGGTTTTTTGTAATCAAAAGTTGAGTAAAGTGAAATCATCATATATATCTCTCATTGATAAGTATATGTTCATTTTAGCAGAATGTCAATCAGTACTTTTCAAAGAAATCAGTTCATTCTCTTCCTCCAGGAAGCAAATTCGAATGATACTTCGAGTTTCTGACAACTTTTTTGTTTCGGTTGATGTATGAGCAGGCTGATTTGCTTGGGTTCTATTTCCAGGAACCACGAAAAATATGGCGGTATTCAGGCACTAGAAGACAGATTAATCCATTCCATTATTTGCGCCAAGACATCATAAATTCTACTGACGCTAATGCTTATTTGAATTTTTTTTCTCATGCTAGTATGGGGTCTCTGGAAGAGAAACTAGTTTGAATAGTACTGTCGTCCGCCAAACTATACACTGAACAAGACGTTTTCTTCAGCAAATCATTGTGATATAAAGCAGAAACAAAGTGGGCGCCAGAACTGAACCCTGTGGAACACCTGCATTTATTGGGAGAATATCAGACGATACCACATCAACAACCACATATAGAGACCTATCAGACATTATCGAACGAATACAATAATTCGTTTGCATATCACAATGATCTGTTGCAGATGCAGGTTTTGATGTTTTTTTTTGTGTCATATGAAACGTTTTCAAATGTACCTACGCTCGAAAATTGTTTCCTCAATTAATTTTCTGAAACATGTCTAGGCATACAAATAATCTGTACATCATGGAATCGAGTTTGTCGATACAATCCAGATCTAAACCCCCATTTTATGTATATTCTGACCTTATTGTAATATATGTTTGGTTTGGTCTTCTTAAAGAACTCCCGATGTTTTATCAGCAGACAAGACACTGAAATCTTGTCGTAAAACATTTTTGACTCTACTTTCGTGTTACTTAGGAGTATTTCATAAATTATAGCTCGTTTCACCTGATTTATGGCCGGATTAAAGTTTTACGACGATTATAAAATGCGATCATTTCGATGCATGAACATAGAAGAAAAGGAGTATTTCTCTTTTCTTTCCTTCAGACACAATTTGGATTGAATTATATGAAATATACAGAGTGCTCGTTCTACTGATCATTTCATCAACAGAATCGAAAATAGAAATGAATTTTTATTGAGTAAACAAAATAAGCAGTCATAACGCTGTGGTCCATAGATGAACCGAAATGACCGTTGAGTTTGGTGAAAAATTAATTAGCAATGATAGCCCAGAACTGTAAATTCTCAACGCCCAATATTTTGAAGTGCAATTGAGTACATGATGAATGAACGGGTGATGATAAGGGGCTGAATGAGCTGTTGTGTTAGTCACATACATTCGAATAACTCCCAAAGACTGTTTGAATATAACTTCATTAAAGACCACTATTTTACAAGCTATTATGCATTATAACATACTTGAAACTTTTCCTAGAGATAAATTACCCTAGCACTGTACTGTAGTATCACTGTGTGTGTACTGTAGTAGAAATTTTCTACTACTGAAGATGCTAACCTTGACAAGACGATCTATATTATGATCTATGGGACAACATAAAAAACAAACCTTAACTTAGGCAACTATTACCACAACAAAGCTACAGACATGAGGATGAGTGGAAGAGCAGAATCCTGTTTTCACAGGAATTCTGAACTCGGCATTTTGATAAGCAAAGCTAGCTTTGGTTAAAAAAAAAAAAAAAAAAAACAAACAAGTGTAGATAGAAATGTAAATAGAATTTAGGTACCCTTTGCTATCAATAAACGCATTTATTATTATTATTATTATTACATCTAAAAGAAGTACCATTTCATATATTTCATAAAGGTTTTTTCAGTCATTATCTGAAGCACAAGAAAACAGAATCATGAGGTATGAAGAATGGACGAAAAAAGTAAGCGACCTTACCATGGTTAGATGCGGTTGCTCATACAGTAATCAACTGTAATCAATTGAAAATAGGTTTTCCAATGTTCGCAGTCTATTCAATTGTTCATAATACATTTTGGCTTCGAAAACAATAATTTCATGAAACTGATGAGAAAAGCGGATGTATTTGTGCACACAAAATAATCAATGTTGGATGAAAAATATTTTCAAAAGACTCTGGTTTTGAAAAGCTATTTGCAACAATCTGTCAGATTCACTTTAAATATAACTTTGAAAAACCCATTTCTCAATTCAGCATAGGTCATAAATGGCAGACTGAGTGAAAGAATGGAACAATGTCCGTGCAGTTCACTCAAATCAAAATAATAATTCAATGTTATATACTTGCAATGAAATTTCTATTATATTGCAACAACAGCATCAAAGCCAGACAAAAATATTTTTTTTAATGGACCAAAACCTGTGAGAAAACAACTACTCAGCTGATAAATACCACGACTGGGTATTGAATCATATCTGGGGAAAAAATAAACTTCAAATTATCAATAAATTAGCTCTGTTTTTTCGTACTTTCCGTTGTGGTGGTTTCGGAGTATTATCTGACGTGCTGAAGTTAGATTTGTTCATGTCTGGAAGGTGTGCCCTTGACACGTTGTACAGGGATTGTAACAACGGTCCAGGAATGGGGTCCAATCAACGCTTTTGAAGCGCACACGCCAAAACCATACGTCTGAACAAAACAGTCTACAGTTTTGGAGTGGGCGTGTGAGATTTTTGCCAGGATGAAAATTCATTGTGCCGTGTCAAATTTCGTTGCCATTTTCAACATCCAGCTAATCGGTGATACCATAGTATGGTGAAAGAGACTTAGCGGCTCGCAACCGAGGTGTCAGGTTTATTGTGCCTAATTTTTCGTTTACAACTGCGTTGCAAATGCCTACCATAGTTTTAGACGAAAAGATGCAGATCATGGCTAACAAAACTGCAAACAGCTGTCAAATCACAATAGAGTGGATCAATGGACATCATGCCCCTGAGTTCCACTTTTTCTTTCTTTCATTGTCTTGATTTGTTTTTTGTGTGCTACTTTAATACATGAATATTTCTATCGCGTTGTGGCAAACACTCATTCAACAACACATTAGGTACAATAGAATCTGGCAGAACTTTTGCCTTTTTTTTTATCCGTTACTCTGAACATTCCACAAGAAAGGGTGATTTTGGTACATATTATAATATACGAATCATGTGCCATTGAATGGCATTGAATAATACCCTATAGACAAAAAAAAATATTTTTCGATCAGTTGCTTCAGTAGGAGATTGTTCCAAGTTATGTGTTCGCTGATAATTCAACTAGGAACGCTTTCAGTAAAATTATGAAGCGATTGTTTTCTTTGGCACTTAGGATTGAAAATATGCCAGTATTAATGAAATTTAATTCATGAAAAAAGTCACAACATTGAATTCATTGGTTGCCAAGAAGATTCATAAAGTTTATATTGCTTTTTCTTCAACCCTTTATTTGCCATATATGTTTTTATGTATGTAGATTCACACGAAAGGAAAGCCCTGTAATGTTCAAAGAACACCGCGTGAATCAAGGGACCGGAGATACGAATTAACATTCACTTTGAATTTTTGAATTATTTAAGCCTCAAAAGACCTCTCCCAGAAGGAGTTCTACAGCTCAGCTGTTCTATTGAAAAAAACTCCCCGAGCAAGAGAGGTTCGCCAGGTCTTCAAGGTCACAACAAAAGGGTGGGAATTTTGTACAAGAGCACCGACCGAGAAAATATCTATAGAAGAGAGACAAGTTTCCGACACTCCTACGATGATCCAATGAAGTGAGCAAGTCTGTACGCAAAAAATCACCAAAAAGGCGGATTGCCTTTCTCTGAATAGAATCGAGAAGCCTCAATGAATTCTTTGGTGCCGACCTCCACACATGAGAACTATATGTCAAGACAGGTCGTATCTGCGCCCTGTAGATCATTAGAAGCTGACGAGAAGTGAAGTATTTCTTTGCACGAAATAGAAATCCAAGTTTCTGGGAAGCACCTTCAGCGATCGATCTCACATGGTTTTTCCATGAGAGTTCATTACTGATCGTAATTCCCAGCATCGAGATACTTGATTTTGTAGAGATAGTTACTCCTGGCATCTGAATATTTGATGATGATAGATCGGCTTTTCTTGAGAAGAGACATGCCTGGGTGTGCGAAGCATTAAATTCCACCAAGTTCATGTTACCCCATTCTATTATTTTTACCATGTCATCGTTAACTTCATTGACGTGGATGTTTCTTTGAATTTCGTTTCTCGAGCAAGTATAGGGACTCTGGAAGAGAAACTAGTATGGAGAGGACTGTCGTCTGCTAAACTATGTACTGAACAAGATGTTTTCTCGAGCAAATCATTGATATGTATCATCCTAGGATGACGCGAGGATCTATCAACAATGAAGATATGTAATATGAGGCTGATGTACCGATTTTGAAAGGAGTTTATGTCATGTATCAAAGGATTTTTTTTCATTTTTTTGTGTTTGGTCGAATAGTTCTGGTTCTGCCATCGTCTTATTTATCCACCACCTACCACAAACACACACAGGATGACAAAAGATACGATTATTCAAATACCATTGGAACAATTCCCACAAGGGAATTGCATCTGGTCAAGTTTATTGTTTAGATCACATGCGATTCAAACATAGAGCAGTCACACAATAGCTCGAGCGGTACAACCACTCCTCTATAGTTTGCGAAATAAGAATGAACTATCTTATCTTAATTGAATTTTATTCGTAATTCGCTACTGCTAATGCATTATTGATATTGAACATTGAATTCATCGCCCACGTGTCAAATTGTGATTTACCTACGGTTTTATTGGTTGTACAAATGAAGCAAATACTTTTGTCAAATTGCAGTACCCAAATTTTATTAAAACAATAATTCCTGTGGGTTACTTGTGATATTTAATGGAGGAAAGTTTCTATAAAAGTACAATCAGAGCTCTTCAGTAGAAAAAAAAGGGAGTAGTGCATTGTGGAACTGAATATTTTTTTAGTTATTCAGGAATCTCAATATTCTGAAAGAAATATTGGAAATAATGCTGGTTTTTGTCTTCTACTCCTTGAATTTCCCAAATTTTCAAATTTGAAAATGAATGGAACAATCACTCGTGCAGAAAATGATCAATTGATTCGTTTTTGCATAGTAATGTATAAGATCACTGAACATTTTTATCGATTATTGAAATATTGGGAAATTTCTGTTTCCTAGCCTCCATGTCTACATTACTTCGTATCAACAAAATATATCTACGATTAATTCAGATTATTACATCTAATATTTTACCAGAAAATAACTTCGAATTCAAATATTTTTCCTATTGAACATGATCTGAATATATTATCATAGACGTATAAATTTTTTTCTCTAAAAATATCGAAGTCAATTTCCGTACCCATTTCACTGACAAAAATAATTTTTTTTATTGGCAAAAATATAAAATTTTATTAACTGTCACTGCTTACCAAACACCATCAAAATATCCAAAATGGTTTCGAAAATATTAGATAATAATTTTTTCTTCAAAAATTCAATATCTCGCAGTTTCGTGATTGGGCATTTTCGGGCCATAGGTTACATATTCACTTCATTATCTTTCTTTTTAGTATTTACCTCCTTGAATATTCCCATATTATCATGGAACACCTGGAGCAAGCTGGAAAATGTATTGAAACTTCAATCATTTTATTCTGCTGAATCATCCATATTTTACGCAATAGAGATATAGAATAAACTACCATATAGTTTGAGAAATATTAGGTTGAAGCAATCATTCAAAATTGAATTTCAAAAGTTCTTTATATTTCATATCCTTCTATTTACGGAAGTGTTTCTTGGAATCATTAAAGTGAATAGAATATTTACAAAAATGTACTATTTTGACGGCAGGAGGTTGTGTTAAATGATCACGATCGAGAGGTCGTTAGTTCGATCGTTCAAAGGGGATAGATTTTTTTTCAGAATTCCCTTCTGTCGTATCGGAAAATTATTCTTTTTCGTTTCGAGGATGACTTTTCCAAAAATATCCGTGCTGTTTCTAGGTATGGGTTAGGGAGTTAGTAACTAGGCCTTCTTGCTGAAAGACATTGATCGAAGTCGAAGGCCTTTGGTTTGAAAATACCACAAAGACATTTACTAGTGTGCTCCCTCATGCAATATTGTGGAGAAAGATCTTAAAACAATGACGGTACTCAGAAACACCCTCCTACTCTCAACGGTGTACGGTCAATCATAGTTGTGCGGTATTATTATCGATTTGTAGTGGATCTCCGGAAATACCTAAAATCGATTTTATGTATCATACCTGCGTCAGCTGTAGAAACTTTCGAAAATAACTACAGTAACTAGTTCGAGAGTGGATGGTCCACCACCGATCATATGAGGAATTGCTTTTTTCATTCATACATATAAAGAACATGAAATGTATTGAGACGAGCATTGGAACCGGAAACAAGGAGATAATGTCAAACCAACAAATTAATGTGTTTTTGAATCTATGTCTTCTTCAATTTTGCAGTACTATATCGAAGGGCTAGTGCCTCGTTTTGTGCCCCGCTCATGATAGAGATCTCAGATTCAATCTCACATTAGCCAAGAGAAATTTCTGTTGACATTTTGTTTCTGATGAATTGGGAAATGACTGTCATGTTTCATGGTTGACGGGTCCACGAATTGCTATTGGAGTGAGGCGTAGATGGTTAATAACAATGCCTACTTGCTGAAAGATTCAAATAGAAGTCGATGGCGTTTGGTACTATAAATAACATTGAATTCTACTACTCCATCGAAGATATGGAAAAATATACAAGGTAAAATAATTTATTGAAAATTCAAAAGTTGACTTTCGTGGTATATTCTTTGTTCAATTACAATTAAAGCTTGTTGTTGAATGACCATGCAAGTACAGCCCGGTTGTTGATGGTTTGCTAGTTTTATTTTGTTGTACCAAGGACATGGAATAAAGTGATTTTTTTCAAAAACAGGGCAAGATACAAGAAAAAATTGAAATAAAAGAGTTGCAGTTTCAGTAGCCCAATGCAAAAACATACAAGAAATGCATAATATTATAGACGTATATTTTTTTGGTCGAAAATATTGGTGAAGGTTCCTTTCGAGGCGCCATGGACATAATAATTTTAAACTAGATATGGCCAAATCGACCCCTCAATATTCTAAATTCCCCTGCCAAATTTTTGGTAAATCGGTTAAAGAATTATTGAGAGATTCGCGACAAAGCTTTTTCAAATGTTGACACCCTGTAGGTATTTTGAAAACGGAGCGTTACCGGACCTATGTTTATATGAATTTTTTTATCTCAAAATCAACAGAAAAACACTCCTTTGAAGTCGACACGTACTTGAATAATAAATGTGATCTCTGTAGTACTTGCCTTCGAGCTACAGTGGAAAGCATGAGTAGATTCGAATGCATTGGTGATGTATTTCATAAATCACTTTCCCTCGAGATATTATATTATCTGCTATCAGGATATTGGGATCTCAAATTGATCGGGAAACGTCGACTAATTCGCACCACTTTAACAACTATACATAATCAAAGCCAAGACTGTGACATTATTCAACCTGTAAGTATGTAGTGAGCAACTATTATAATATTTTTTAGGATTTTTTACTTTTCATATTTTTATCTCCGTTAACCTTTCAGTAATGATTTCAGTCATATTCCAAAATTTCAAAACAAATTCACAGCGACACTTTGCTCATTACACAGGGGGTATTGCTTCTCTTAAAGCATAACAGCTTATTTCTAATGCTGATTCAGGATAGCAAATCAGATGCCATTCACAAATAACTTCATCTGACAATCTTCCAGTTTTCAAGTGGTTAATAATCTGTTGCATATCATTCATAGACGGTTGATTCACCCATATAGGTATTGAAAAAGTATGTTCGCTATTCTGCTTGTATAACTTAGTGTAGAGGAGTTTGTTTTTTTTATATTGATTCAGAGAATAAAAAATCCATAAAAAGTACCCCATTATTTCATTCTGCAAAATAATTATGTTCTCAAACTGCCAGACATCAGCTAAATAATTCGTATCTGACGTTTCCTTGCCAGTCACTGAAAAAACCTCGGCTAGCGAGGCTTGAATAAGTAATTGAACATACAAGAGCTCTCGTAAGGAAGTAACATCACAACAGATGTTTCAGTCATTTAAATAATAACAGAAGTGTCAACACCCATATACGGTAGAGGCATGCTGAATAAAAATCCACATTAGCCAAGAAGAGGATAAACGGTGATATATTAGTAAACACCCAACACATTGATATGGTAATGTGATTATTTCTTGAGCCGATAATTATTTCACGAATCAGGAAGGTACAAGGAGTCCCACCAGAAAGTGAACGTTCTAGACGAAAATGATATCACAATGAAAATTTTTTGAAAAGGACATTTTCGTTACTCTAAGCTCCCATCAATCCCCCAAATGAGTTGAAGGGGGGCGTATGATGGGGAATTCATTGGAAAGTACTGTTGAATAGAATATTCCTCCTCGGATTTTGAATCAGTATAATGATAAAAAAATGGCGGTGTCCAAATATGATCAATTCATATATATTTCATAAAGTGGACAAATCCAAAATCATAACTGAGTCGTTATCAGGAAGATATTACAATATTGAGAGTTGAATAGTCACCAATGATTGGATGGCAGATATTTCCCAACAGTCTCGTGTATGAGAGACCCAGCCAAATGGATATCCGAGTATTTTCGAACATTTCATCATTTCGTAGTTCTATACTTCATTATAAAGTATAATCTTGGAATCATTCAGTAACAGGAAAATCATAATTTGTTTCGATACACAATATCATTTCAGATTCCTCAATTCTTCCCCATTCGTTCTCATGAGGATTTTAGCATCATTCGCAAATGATACCGATTAATGTTTTTACTTTGTGTACCCACGTTACATGATAGATCCATGATGAAGATAAGAGGTCCAAAAATAGTTCTTAGGGGTACTACTCTTTCATTTCAAGAAAACTACCTGAGGGTGTTCATCAGGTTTTTTTATTTTGTTTCAAATCAATACCGAATATTTCCGAAGCGATTTCACCCGATATGTCTGAAAGATCAAAGGTGCATACTATTTTCATAACCGAACCACATTTTAACTCCATCATTGTGTTCCTTGGCAACTCTTCAACTCTTTCAGGAGGTAGCACAGAATATCGAAAAAAAAAATTATTCCTTTGAGGAGTATGCGGTATCGAGTAACTTTTGATTTCTTTCCCGGAAGCAGTTGCCTTCAAGTCATTCAGTCAGGAAAGCTCTTAATGAATGAGAAAAAGTATAGTTCTATATGTGAACATAACCATTTCCTGTTCAACGTTTACTTTCATTTTGGACAGGGAAACAATGATTTACCTATGATAGTTTCCTATGGCATGAACGCATGTGTGAACAATGTTTTGATAGCATATCGAAATCATAGAGTTACAAAGCTTGCCGTAGGTAACTTGCAGTAATCATTGAAAAAAGAGGTGACAATTGGTAATACTGAAACTTCTCCTAGAGACCCTTAACACCAAACTGATATTACTACTTTTCTTCGGGTTTGAAGGCCGTCGTTCTTTGGAATTTCTTCCTAACGTTTCGTTAGCGCGAGTGGCTAGCTCCTTCAGAGGCTTACTCATCTCTCATCTATTATTTCGATGACTCAGTCATCGAAGAAAAGTAGTAATACCGAAAACCTAGGCTGCGAAAGCCTTATCCATCTTCAGGAAAAGAAAATTAATACAAATTCTAAAGCTGGGGTTGGTTGTTTATATACCTGAAGTTATTGGTCCGATATGGACTTCGTTTATTACTGTTAATTATTCTTATTAATTCCTCGATACTTCTTAGAACACAAAGCAAAGGAGACGATTGGTTTGTTGACTGACGGCCATTTAAATTCTAACATATTTAATCCTTGTTTTATAAGGAACGTTCAAATTGATAATGATCCATAATACCCAAGAACGATTGAACATTAGTTACTTAACTAATGTATGATTCAATTTTATCTGAATTCGACAGTGCGTGTCGAGCCCATGGTGAATATTCAATGAAGATTCAGAATTGATTCCAAAAAAGAAAAAAACATCCTAAAAATAATACGAAATTAATATTCCAAATATATGCAATGAACATTCAGAATTAATAAGATGAAGTTTGAAAATATTTTCAAAATATATTCAAGAATGAAGGACACCCAGCACAAAAAGTCTCACGGTTAATGAATACGAATTCTGACGCTATAATTGATTCAGGTAAGTTGTTATATTCCGTCATTCCTTCATCATATATATCTTTGGTTTTCATTAATGAGGTAGGAAATATGACATGATTTTTTTGTCTGGTATTATAATGGTGAATATCTTTCTGAACGAATATCTCACTCAGTAGCGGTAGAATGATTGATAAATATTTGATGAAGATTCAGTGTTGATTCGAAGAAGGATAAAAACATCTTCAAAATATTCCAAAATGCACATTTAACATATAAGCAAAGATTGTTTGAAATTGATCAGGTTCAAGTTGGAAAATATTCTTGATATATATTTGGAAATGAACAAATTATGAATATTCAAAACATCTTCAAATTATTTCGAAATGAATATGACACATATATGCAATGAATATTCGAAATTAATATGATGAAGTTACGAAATACTTCCAAAATATATTCAGAAATGTAGAATTAATGAATATTCAATGACTATTCAAAACTGATTCAAGGAAGGATCGAAACATATAGTTTCAGAAAGTAATATTTATAATTGTTTTGAAAGTTAATCAAAAATAGATTCAGAACATCTTCCAACGATATTCAGGAATGAAATTTCAAAATATGTTCAATGAATATTCAATACTTGTATTAATAAGTTATCGATAAGTAATTAGTGGATGAATATTCGAAAAAAAAATTTCATTATTGTTTCAAAGATTCGCTTGCTACTTGGGATAGACAAAAGTAATGGGGATGCATGATCTTCTTGGAATATTGAGCGTAATGCGCAAATTATAGCTGAATTTTCTCATTATCTCGTATCATTTAAAAAAAAATACTTCCCAATTAATCATAAACAAATTACAAGAAATTCAATTATATTCAATTGGGGAGATATTATATAAATTCTGGAGGTGACGAAAAACTCTATATAGGTTTGATAATTGATGGTTTGAAATTATTTTAGAAATTGAAAATCCTGGAAATTCAGTGAATTTTGGGAAGTTTTGTTGAAAATAAGATTGAATTCTGAAAAATTTGACCTACTGAATTTCTTTATCTTATTTCAAGTGACCATATCGATTCCATTTCATCTGAAGCATAGTTAGAAACAATATTATGAATAATCATTCCAAGTACATTATTAATTCTTAACCATTCAAGAACTGTATTCATGAGCTTTGAAGCTCAATAAACTCATTATTATCATTATTACATTGAGCAACTATAAGTGTTGAGTGAATATTGATATATTTTGAGTGAAGAGACCTTCAGATAACTTTGAAATACTGTTATGGATTGATTGCGAACTCTCGTAAGTGAAAAAAGGATTTAAAAATGGTACTCTCCGAAACACAAATCTTTCCTTTCCGAAGGAACTGATTAGCACAATTCGCTTACAATTATGATTAATTACCTGAAACACCGTAGGAAAATTGGTGATCTGTATCTTTTTCATAAACATTTCCAGTTGTTGTTGATCTGCTTTTCGTGATTCCATCACGATTCACTCGATAAGTACAGGTTTCCCAGCATTCTGTCATGAACTTCAAGATATGTCATACCTTTTTTCAGGGTTCGATTTTCAACAGAAGTTTTGAAATTCCTTGCCTAGAGAAAATTCGGTCAGAAATTCCTCAAATACCTCATATATATTTTCTCCCAGTTCCCGCGATGCCTCTTCAACATTACCAGGTCTTTAGTTTCCTGTGAATGTGAAAGTAAAAAACGTTTTTCATTATGAATCGGTACAACACCTAAATTCTGTCCCAAATATATAGCGACAACCATTTCTATCTCTCCGACTCCCTGCTGTTTCTCCGAACGCTATGTTCCTCCAGTTTTATATTCCTTAAACGTGAAAGCGGAGCCGTTTATCACTGCCATCAGGTTGTTGGTCGAATAAAAGCCGAGTTGGTCCAAATAGCTGTGACATAAATCCAGAAATAATTACTACAAATTAACTATAATTCACCTGATGGCTTAACTGCCATGTTTGGATTTTTTGATTACAAAATGACCAGCAGTGGCGGAACACAACCCTGAGTTGACTATTTTGAAATGAGGTGCTGGAATATACAACGAGCAAACGAAAGGACTTGGTGTATCATATTTTTCGTCTTTATTCTCATAATATCAAGAACCCTATGAGGCTACTTCTGCTCATTAAGGTATCCATGAAAAAACAACCTAATCAAATATGTAAGTGATTCCCAACGATCAATTTGACTTTCAATTCTCTTTTAATTTCGGAGCTTTCAACCAGAATCCAATCGAGAAGGATGATTAACACTGAATCATAGACTTGAAAATGAATTCGAGGACAAGTTGTCTGAATGCTCTGTTTTTCGCTTCACTGTTCTATTTCTCTTCCCGTTCTTCCTCTTAGTTTTCGAGAATTTTCTGAAGTCCTTCTTCTTATTCTATATTTTCGTTTTCGAGAATTTCCTGATGTACTCTTTCTCGTTCTCGTTTTTTCTCCTGGCGTCGCTTTTCCTCATTTTGTTTCTTCTCCTACCGTCGTCTTTCCAAATCCGCAATTCGTTTTTTTCTGGAGGCCTTCTTTTCATTCTATCAATCTTACAATTCCAGGAAACGAATCCTCCATGTGAGAAGGAACGTCTGAAATACATAAAAATAACTTTTCCATGCATAAATTTCAATTCAACTGAACACTTTTCTCAACATATGACGTTTTTTGTTAATCAGAGAGATAATCTACCATCAGGAAATCATCAGTTTTTTGTGCATACAATGTCTGCATCGAATGCTGATCATGAAATAATTTTCAAAGATAAGCAAATGTAGTGCTTATGTTCTATTTTACAGTGATAATTTTCAATTCCTCTGAAGTCTATTTCCTGAATTTTTGACTCATAGGTTGTACGGTTCATAATTGATATGGAGTAGGTCAAGAAATAGGACATAAATTAGCTAGGTACTTAAGTTTCCAATCAAGTTTTACTTTGCCACTTTCTTACAAGCTCTCCGCTCTTTCAAATACCCTAAAAACCTGAATATTTACGATGAGTCACTATCTACAATTTAGGAACCAGACCAAACATCTATATCCGAAACAAAAAGTCGATGCATATGACATAAGATTCGGGTACAATTTTTTCAACTTGCTAGAGAAAAAAATCTACTTTCTGTTTTCTTCTGATTAGGGGTGTGAAAATTCAAATAGGTGATGGCGAGCAATCGACATCATTATTCACTAGTGAGTAATGGATATCGTAATTTTCGAAGGAACACATGCATTATTTATTTTTTATATTTCGTGAAATTTTTTTATATCATTGAAATTTGTTAGGCATATTATAAATTTTGATTTTGGTGAGGTATATTTTTTTTCAATATTGCTTTTAGAATGTATGGTTTATACAATAGTCATGAACAAGTGAAGTATTCCACTGGCGTATAATGGCTATTATACGCTCGTTGAATAATATACTATTATCAAATTAACATAACCTAACGAACTCGGAAACTATTGTTACTAAGCAGTAACGAGTACCCGAGATGCGTGGTCAAAAATCGCGGCCCTGACCATATCATTTTTTGATCATACAATTGTGATTGGAGAACAACACAAGTAGCAAAAACATATTAGACCAATCCTCAATACCAGGAGAAATGTCACTGAATGAAGATGATTATCGTGATCCCGAGTCAATTGTCCAAGCATTTGCTGATTTCTTCAGTAGTGTCTATAGTTACAATGATACCAACTTCACAAGTTTCAAAAATCAAGGAAGATCAAACAGCTCAATAGACTTGCCACGATTTACTGAAACCGATTTCATCACCATTACAAAAAAGTTGAAACCAAATCTCTCCTGTGGAACAGACGGAATACCGACATTTATTATTAAAGACTGTATAAACGTTTTGGCTGAACCCTTACTGAAAATCTTCAATTTGTCTTTGAAACTCTGTTCTTATCCAGAATGTTGGAAAAAAGCCAAAATCTGCCCAATATTCAAAAGTGGATCAAAGAATGATATACAGAATTATAGACCTGTATCTCTTATTTGTGGTTTCTCAAAATTGTTCCAAATGCTGATGTATGAACATATATACAGTAAAATCGAGTCGCTCCTTTCACCTGAGCAGCATGGCTTTTTGAGGGGTCGGTCAACAACGACTAACCTGGCGTGCTTCACCCAGTATACCGCAAAGGTGCTGGATGGGAGGCAGCAGGTGGATGTTGTTTTCACCGACTTCCCAAAAGCCTTTGATAGAATTAATCACTCGATAATCTTAGAGAAAATGAGATTGTTCGACTTCAGTGACACACTAGTGAATTTTTTTGAATCCCACTCAAAAGGAAGAAAACAGTATGTTCAATATAACGGATATAAATCATCAGAATATAGAACCATTTCAGGAGTGCTACAAGGATACAACTTGGGGCCACTTATGTTTTTGATATTTATCAACGACATAACAAGCTGACTAAATGTTGAATATAAACTATTTGCAGATGATATGAAGCTCTACTTCACTATAAACTCTACAAGAGATTCTCGAATACTTCAAAATAATCTGAATATCTTACAAGATTGGTGTACTGAGAACCTTCTACTCTTGAATGTGTCTAAATGTTCAGTATTGACCATTACTCGAAAACAAGATCCAATATTGTTTGATTATAAGTTGAGCAATGCCAGCATAAACATGTCTGAATGTGTCAGAGATCTAGGAATATTTGTAGATCAAAAACTCACCTTTGATCATCATATTCAAAAAATTACCGCATCAGCTATGAGGATGTTAGGATTTATAATGAGAAAATGTAAACAATTTAAAAACGCTGATACTTTCAAAACTGTTTATTATTCATTAATAAGAAGTAAATTAGAATACGCGTCACTGATTTGGTCACCTTACTATTTGAAAAATATAAATGCCATTGAGCAAGTACAAAGAGTTTTTGCCAAGTATGTCTTATTCAGGGTGGATGGAGTATACCCTGCTAGAAGCGCAGATAACCAGTTGCTCCTATCCAGGTTGAATGTGACAAACCTACACCAGAGGAGAATAACGAACATGTGTATTTTCCTGTTAAAATTAGTCAATGGCTCTATTAAATGTGGCTTTCTTCTAAGAGAACTGAATTTCCTAGTTCCCAGACTAGCAAGTAGATTCAGCCCACCTTTCATTTACCACAAGCAAAATCAAATATACTGTACACTTGTCCAATTTATAAAATGTGTTCTTATTATAATACCTTTTGTCGAAATGTGGACTTTGCACTATCTCTCAGAGAATTCACATCCATTTTGAGCCGAGCTTATGAATGAAGTTTCTTGCACACTTGTTCTGTTTTATTGATTGTATAACCTGTGTTAAACTCACTTTCTATTAAAGTTATAACTTTTTAGTACAAAGTTGTACCACTCCATAATGAATTCAAATGTACCATTTACCATTACCCTGTTTATCATAAACTATACTTTAAAAAACTCACAAATATGTGAATTTGTACATTTTCAAATCGTTGAATTAAGATACATCTGTGATATGTGATTTTATTTGATGATGTTATTCATGTACCAGTAAGTCTATATATTGTCTGTAATTTAATGCGGCCCTATCAATGGACTCTGTCTGTTGGGCTTTGTTTTCTAATAATGAATAAATAAATAAATATTGTTTCAATATCAGGGGAATATTAACCTTATATTGTGAATATCATAGTGGCCATAGAAAAGTGAGCAAATTATTATTATTAATAATGATTTTCAGTTTATATATCAAGATTTATTCATATAGTTTTCATCAAATTGTCAGCATGAGAAATAGACTCATTCACATGTACTAACCGGGTACTATTCTGGAAAAACCTTGGCTGCTGGGGGGCTTGATCCCACGACCTTTTCTATGACAATATCATTATCGACCACTATACACTCTGCGAAACGGCGAGACTTGTTTTTGAGGAGTTGGGTGGTATAGTTATGATGACTTCAAGTTATATTCAGGACAACATCAAAATGTTGGAAATTTTAGTAGTAATAAAACCGATTTCAAAAACACTGAAGGATCACTGCCTTATGTGATTTCGGTTTGGATTATGAAACTTGCCCTGCAAAATTTTCCAGACCAAATTTTCTGGTATTGAAATTCTGTTATTTTGTATCAACAATATCACTCATAGTAAACTGGTAGCGCCATCTATTGCATGAAGTATGTATTACTGTGTGTGTACGAGAAATAAAGTAAGTTCTTGTCTGTGACTCAAGCGTTTCATTTGTATTAGGTTATGGGCCCAGGCCCAGTGATTTGTAGTTTTTTCTCGCATTTTTTTTTGAACTTTGCAGATTGAGAAATACTCTAATTAACGCCGTAACTGTGAAAATGACGACGAACTACCTTGTCAGTGTGCCTAAATTGAAAGGACGGGAAAACTACAGTGAGTGGGCTTTCGCGGCTGAGAATTTCTTAGTGTTGGAGGGAATGTCCGATTGCATCAAGTCGGAGACTGTACCAGCAGAAATAGGAGCAGCAGATGACGCGAAAACCCGAGCCAAGCTGATTCTGACAATAGATTCGTCGCTGTACGTACATATTAAAAGTGTACAAACGACACATGAACTGTGGAAGAAATTGAAGAAACTATTTGATGACTCAGGATTCACGAGGAGAATCAGTTTACTGAGGAGTTTGATTTCCATCCGACTTGAAAATAACGTTTCAATGACTTCGTACGTTACACAAATCATCGAAACAAGCCAAAAATTGAGTGGTACGGGATTCAACATCAATGATGAATGGGTCGCATCGCTTTTGTTAGCGGGATTAACAGAAAAATATTCCCCCATGATAATGGCGATCGAGCATTGCGGCATACCATTGACAGCAGACGCCATTAAAACCAAGCTGTTGGACATGGAAGAAAGCGGAAACGGCGGCGACAATAGCGCTCCCAGTGGCGCGTTTGCGAGTTTCAAGAAGAACCGGAATGTTGGTAACATTGTAACCAAAGACAATGCCCAAGTGTCAAAGTCAAAACCAAAAATGATAACATGTTACAAATGTAAACAAACAGGACATTACCGCAATCAGTGTACTTTTTCGAATAAAAATTCGTCGAATACAAATGAACGTACAAGCAGTAATGCGTTCAGTGCAGTATTTCTGAATGGTGAATTTTGCAAAAGAGATTGGTATATTGACTCCGGGGCGAGTGTTCATCTTACCGCGAACGAGGAATGGTTGTCGAATGTGTCGCAAGATCATAAGATCAAGGAAATTGTCGTGGCAAACAGAGATATGATACCTGTACTATGTACTGGAGATGTGCAGATTACGACAAAGACGCGTGCCTGTGAATACGATATTACAGTAGAAGGGGTATTATGCGTGCCGAAGTTGACTACAAATCTGTTGTCTGTTAGTCAACTTATATCGAAAGGAAACATAGTTTCATTCAACAATGATGGTTGTCAGATTTTCAACCAAGAAGGAGTACTGGTAGCTACAGCGAATCTGTTGAATGGGGTGTATAAACTGAATATGCCTGAGGATTGTTCATCAGCTGTAGTGATGGTGTCCAGTGAAGTTTGGCATAGACGTTTAGGTCATGTCAACAGCCAGTATTTGAACAAGATGCAAGATGCTGTTCAGGGATTGACACTCGATAGTAAGACTGATATATCAAAGTCATCATGTGTTGCATGCTGTGAGGGCAAACAGAGCCGCTTACCATTTCCCAAAGAAGGTAGCAGAAGTACAGAGTTGCTACACAAGGTACACACAGATCTCTGTGGGCCGATGGAAAACCGATCAATGGGTGGTTCTCGATACTTTATGCTATTCATAGATGATTTCAGTCGTATGACATATATATATTTTTTAAAAACGAAAGGTGAGGCATTGAAATGCTTTCAACAGTATAAAGCAGAGGTAGAAAATCAACTCAATCGCAGCATAAAGATCTTGAGAAGTGACAATGGGACAGAATTCTGCAACAGCAGATTTGATGATTTTTTGATGTCACATGGTATAGTACATCACAAAACAAACCCATACACGCCTGAGCAGAATGGTCTCTCAGAACGATTTAACCGGACTATTGTTGAGAAAGCCAAATGTCTACTGTTCGATGCAGGTCTCGATAAAAGCTTTTGGGCAGAGGCAGCACATACTGCAGTGTACTTACAGAACAGGACTGTGGCCACATCATTGAATTATAAAACTCCATTTGAGATATGGACGGGCAGAAAGCCAGATGTAAGTCACTTGCGAGTTTTCGGTAGTACAGTCATGGTGCATGTGCCGAAACAAAAGAGATTGAAATGGGACAGAAAGTCTGAAAAATGTATCCTTGTTGGCTATTCCAATGATGTCAAAGGTTACAGGATATACAACCCAAAGTCCAATGTCATCAGCACCAGTCGAGACGTCGTAGTATTGGAGAAGGTAGAGACAGAGAATGTTCTAGAGGTACAGGAAAGTTGTTCAGATGAAGTGAATATGGTTCCAGTGGGGGAAGAAGATGTGTCTCTCCAGGAAGATTCTCTTGAACAATCAGAGAGCTTGAACATAGATGATAGCGGTGAACTGTATGTACCTTGTGAAAATGAAACATCAGATAGCTCTGGGTCAGTTACAACAGACAGTGAAGACTCCATTGTACTGAATAATGTTGACATGCCAAGTGGTCCTAGGCGTAGGCAGCAGCCAGACAGATATGGTTATGCAAGTGCTTGTATAGAAGATGACAACATGTTCACGGGTGAGATATCGTTGCAAGAAGCCTTGGAGGGTCCTGAGAAAGCACAGTGGTTAGCGGCCGTGCAAGATGAGTTACTGTCGTTTGAGGAAAATAGTGCGTGGGAACTCGTAGATGTTCCAAAAGATGGTACTATAGTGCAGTGCAAGTGGGTTTTGCGAAAAAAATACGACAGTGAAAACAATGTGCGGTACCGTGCTCGTCTAGTAGCAAAGGGCTTCACCCAAAAACATGGTGTAGACTACACAGAAACATTTTCACCTGTAGTGAGACATACAACTCTGAGACTTTTATTCGCATTTTCTGTTAAATTAGGTTTTGATGTTACCCATTTAGATGTCAAGACTGCGTTCTTGAATGGTGATTTAGAGGAAATCATTCATATGAAAATGCCAGATTGTTATAATAGTAATAGTTCAGATTGTAAAGTATTGAAACTCAAAAAGGCCATTTATGGACTTAAGCAGGCCTCTAGAGCCTGGAATATAAAGGTTGATAATTGCTTAGTAAGTAATGGTTACAGAAGGTCAAAAATAGAGCCATGTATGTATATAAAAGATATCGACAAATGTAAGACCATTGTAACAGTCTATGTCGATGATTTCTTCATTTTTTCCAATGATAAAATTGAAACTGAAAATTTGAAACAGATTTTATCTAGAAACTTTAGCATTAAGGACTTAGGCCAAGTTAAACAATGTCTTGGAATGAATGTGACTTTCAATAAAGAAAAGGGATATGTAACTTTGAGTCAGGAAACTTATATTGATCAACTTTTGAGTAAATTTCAATTAAGTGATTGTAAGACTGTTGATACTCCTATGGAGGTCAAATTAAATGTTAATAAGGGTCAAGTAGGTATAAATAGTCATGTGCCTTATCAACAACTAATTGGCAGTTTGATGTACTTGTCAGTCCTAACTAGGCCAGACATTAGTTACTCTATAAGTTTTTTAAGTCAATTTAATAATTGTCACACAAAGGAACATTGGGAATATGCAAAGAGAGTATTAAAATATTTAAAACGAACTAAATGTTATGGAATAAAATATTGCAAAGAAGGAAATTCAGAAATAACAAGCTATGTAGATACAGATTGGGCATCTAACTCTGTAGATAGGAGATCATATACTGGTATGTGTTTTTTATTATCTGATGGTGTTATCTCATGGGAATGTAGAAAACAGAAATGTATAGCTCTTTCTAGCACTGAATCAGAGTATGTTGGCCTGTCTGAGGCATGTAGGGAAATATTATACTTGAGAAGTCTACAATATGAAATAACTAATAAAATGTACACATTTAGTCTGTTCAATGATAACCAAGGTGCACAGAAGCTGTGTGCAAACCCAGTCTTTCACAAACGTACAAAACATATCGATATCAAATATCATTTTTGTCGTGATCTAGTAAAAGATGAAATTGTAAAAGTTCTGTATATGCCAGCTGATATTTTGACCAAAAGTTTATGTTCATCAAAACATTACAAATTCATGTCGCTTCTTGGTATAGTAGTTTGTGTAGAATAATTTTGTTCACAATTGTTTAGTGAATATTGCGATAAGTGGGGGTGTTATTTTGTATCAACAATATCACTCATAGTAAACTGGTAGCGCCATCTATTGCATGAAGTATGTATTACTGTGTGTGTTCGAGAAATAAAGTAAGTTCTTGTCTGTGACTCAAGCGTTTCATTTGTATTAAATTCACTACACACGATATCCGTTTGAATACACTGAGTGATCACTCTCAGAATCCCAATACCCTTCTCAGGTTGTGATTCGAAAATGACGATTTGCATATATTCATTTCACTGTTAAAACAATATTCGAGCAATATCAGAATTCACATATCTATATTGCAGTATTATGCCCATATGCCACCTCATTTGATAATTCAATATTGTAATCTACGCTACCAAACGATGTCAAATATATATTGGAATTACGATGTTGAAAATTGGGTATATAAAGAATATGCAGATATTATTGAAATATCAATGTTGTTAAAATGATATTATTCATTAAAACCTGATATGGTAATTCTGATATTGGTAATAAGTAATCGAACCAATATATTATCAATATTGAAATATCGTTTTTTCAATGTTGACTCATATTAGTTCAACATCAATTTTTCCACTTACGATATATATGTTTGATAACGTAGTTCACTGTAAAATTAAGAATCGTGACCGGGCATACAGAGTCTTCAGAAACTGTTCGAATGCAGAAAAACAAAATAACTGGAAAACATTAAAAAAATTGAGAAATGATGTTGTCAATACATTGAAAAAAAAAGACCAAGATTATTTTGAAAAACTTGATCGGTATAGAAACAACTCTAAAGAAATGTGGAAAACTCTCAAAAAACTAGTTGAAGGTGATGACATTGACTTTCCAAATTGTATACAGTTCGAAAAAACTGGTGAACTCATATTACTAAGAGATGATTTCGAAATATCAGATAACTTCAACAGTTATTTTGTCGAAAGCATAAATGAAATAGTGGAGAGTATTGACTATACAGAGTCATGGTGCAATAAAAACTATAATCTATACAAAACTTTCTCAGAGTTCAGATTGCTGTCGTTAACTGACCTACGTGAAATTATACTTTCCTGGGATAGAATTGGGAAGGTACTAGAAACAGCAATATATAATCCACTGATAGAATATGTTGAAGAAAACAACAGTTTAATCAACAGTCAATCCAGATTTTGCCAAATGCACTCGTGTGAGTCATCAGTGCAACTATCTTTAAATAAATTCAAAACTGAACTGGATAAAAATGAGTTTGTTGTGGCTGTGTTCCTTGACCTCAAAAGAGTATTTGAGACCATCGATAGGTCTATACTACTAGCCAAATTGAATATATAAGGGATAGAGGGCACAGTGTACAATTGGGTATCTAATTATCTGACCAATAGAAAACAACGGGTTAGAGTGAAAGATATATTCTCTTGGGAAGTTGAAAATGATGTTGGAGTTCCCCAGGTTAGTGTTTTGGGCCCCCTTCTATTCAAACTATATTTAAATGACATGCCATTGTTTGTTGATTGTGAATTTATGAACTTTTTTGCTGATGACACTCTATTCTCATGCAGCGATAAGAACCTCGAAATGGCAATACAAACAATGAATAATACTCTAGCTAGTGTTAACAAGTATTTGAAAATGAAAAGACTCAAGCTGAATGTATTGAAAACAAAAGCGATAATAATCACCACCTTATTCAAATACAGCCAAATGAATTCAAATAATATTAACCTCAGCATTGATGATGAGAGAATCGAAGTAGTGAATTCATTTAAATATCTGGGATTCCAGATTGATAACACTCTATCGTTTGATAAACATTTTGAGTTTATTCACGAAAAAATTTTTCAAAGAAATTATTCTTTTTAAGTAGAATTACCAATAATCTTTCAACCGAGTCAAAAATCACAGTCTACAAGTCAATTGTTCAGCCACACTTTGACTACTGTTGTTCCTCTATCCTATATCTATTCAATCAAAATAAATTGTCTCAACTCCAGAATCTTCAAAAACTCGTTGTATGAGGATCATTTTGAAGTGCCGTAGAGACACCCCTATTACTACTATGTCTAATGTTTAAAATTGGCAATTTATTTCCCAAAGACTGTTATATTTCACAATGATTTTCGTATACAAAATATTGAACAAATTAGGACCATCTTATTTTGAACATTACATTGTCTTTCATCATGATATTCACCACCACTTCACCCGAAATAATAATGATTTATATATAAACAGAACAAATCACACAAACACCATGAATTCTTTTTTTTTAAGGGTTTTGATCGGTTTAACAAGTTACCAAATGTGATAAAAGATAGCCCATCTCTGAACATGTTCAAAAACGAACTGAAGAAATTTGTTTTCAAAGTAAAAAAATATGATATGTATTATGTGTTAGTTACCTGTAGCTACAATTTTCTGTCTTGATATATTGTTATGTTTATCGTATTGATTTACTTTGTAATATATTCATCTATTGATAACAAACCCGTTAATGCTGAAATAATAAATTCTGTAGAAAGCTTCCGACAACTTGTTTCAATTGATGACTTTAGAGTTTTTCATATGAATATTCGTAGCATTTTGAAAAATAGGAATTCTTTGTCTATCCTACTCGCGAAGCTTTCGGTAGAATTTGATCTCATCATTTCGACAGAAACTCATCAACTTCACGAACTCAATATATTCAGAATTGAGGGTTACGATATCAGTATAACTACTTCTCTTCGGGCTTGAAGGCCGTCGTTCTTCGGAATTTCTTCCTGACGTTTCGCTAGCGCGAGTGGCCAGCTTCTTCAGAGGCTTATTCATCTCCGATGACTAAACAGTTCGATTTCTCAAGGCGTATTTATATTGATGCAGGTAGTCTGGAGTGTTAATTACTTCTGTCAGGTTCGGGGAATAATCATCATTACTAGTTGCCGCACTACCTGCTGTGATTTCATTAGTTATTCTTGTTTTCTTCAGAATCGGATTCCAAATTCTGTTTAGAGTCAACGCTTCTTCCTTTCTTTTAAAATTGTCCGCATGTTTTTGGATCTCTATTGCCTCCCGCACCAGTCGGCTATGGTAACCATGGTTGGGGGCAATCAGTGTGGCATTTTCGAACAGAATCTTGTGGTCGCCCTCACTCAATGCGTGTTCCGCCACCGCCGATTTGTCGGTTTGCCCCAGCCTGCAGTTCCTTTGATGCTCTTTGAGCCTTGTACCCATGGATCTTTTCGTGGTACCGATGTAAACCTTCCCACAGGTGCACGGAATGCGATAAACCCCTGCCGCTGACAGTGGGTCTCTTTTGTCTTTAGCCGACCTGAGGCTTTGCTGGATCTTCTTGGTCGGCTTCAAAACGGCTCGAAGAATTTGTGAACCAGAACATCTAGAGCAGGAACTGGAACATCTTCAAGTGACCTTGAGGTCGAATGGGTACAGTGTATCTGAGATCAACAGGGCCATGAAACCGAAGAGTCCCACGGTTCATAACAGGGAGGACTCTCAGGTAGTTGCGAATGCATATCTGCCATATATCCCGAGGGTCACTGACAGAATTGGAAAACTCTTGGGGAAATATAACATAAAAACAGTTTTCAAGCCGACCAAGAAGATCCAGCAAAGCCTCAGGTCGGCTAAAGACAAAAGAGACCCACTGTCAGCGGCAGGGGTTTATCGCATTCCGTGCACCTGTGGGAAGGTTTACATCGGTACCACGAAAAGATCCATGGGTACAAGGCTCAAAGAGCATCAAAGGAACTGCAGGCTGGGGCAAACCGACAAATCGGCGGTGGCGGAACACGCATTGAGTGAGGGCGACCACAAGATTCTGTTCGAAAATGCCACACTGATTGCCCCCAACCATGGTTACCATAGCCGACTGGTGCGGGAGGCAATAGAGATCCAAAAACATGCGGACAATTTTAACAGAAAGGAAGAAGCGTTGACTCTAAACAGAATTTGGAATCCGATTCTGAAGAAAACAAGAATAACTAATGAAATCACAGCAGGTAGTGCGGCAACTAGTAATGATGATTATTCCCCGAACCTGACAGAAGTAATTAACACTCCAGACTACCTGCATCAATATAAATACGCCTTGAGAAATCGAACTGTTTAGTCATCGGAGATGAATGAGCCTCTGAAGAAGCTGGCCACTCGCGCTAGCGAAACGTCAGGAAGAAATTCCGAAGAACGACGGCCTTCAAGCCCGAAGAGAAGTAGTTATACTAATAACCTCGGCCGCGAAAAGCCTTAACCATTTTGGTTACGATATCATCTCTAAAAATGGAGCACATAATAAGAATGATGGGGTAGTAATTTTTGTGGAACAACATCTTCATTACGTTGCAAAAACCCTACCCCTAGGTGATATGAAGATACTGAATATGATAATGACAATTGGGAATCGAAAGGTAAATATCACCGCAATATATAAATCTCCCAGTATATGCCCCAAGGTTTTCACTGCGAATTTATATCAATATTTTAGTAATTCCCAAAAAGCAGATATCAACGTCATCAAGGGAGATATGAATATGAACCTTCTAGAGAATGCTGATGAGGTAGATGATCATAAAAATATGATGAGTTACTTCGGATATGAGTCGTATATGAACGAATATACTAGATTACCAAGCCATACGTGTTTAGATAATTTTTTCGTAATGTATAAAGGAAACACCGAGGAAAAAAAATCAAATCCTATATTCTACGATATAACATCACAGATCATAACCCAATAATACTCACTTTCCTGAAAAACGAAAAAAACCTTCAAGAACCACAGAAAGCACTCAAATTTTACACAGATTATAATGCATTGAAAAATGCCCTGGAAAATTAAAATTGGATAGATTTATATAAAAAAACTAATGTAAATGAGTTTATTTCATCAATGAATTCAAATAATATATCGACACACATACGAAAAAAATCAAAATAAGGTATAAAACTATATATAAACAAAAATGGATGACACCTGAACTCAAAAAATTGATAAACGAAAAAAATAGATTATATAAAATAATTTTGAATGATCCAAAAAAAAGATATACAGGATAGATACAGATATCAGAAGAATAACATACACGAACTGACTCAACTGGGTGAAAAAAATACTTTTCCGAAAAAATCAACCAGAACAAAAATTCTTCCAAAGCCATGTGGGATACAGTGAACGAACTCTGTGGCAAAACGAGACCTGAAACAAAAATTGAATGTATTGAAATAAATGGGTTACAAATTACAAATAAAAAAGATATCGTTAACAAATTCAATAATTACTATAGTAAACTTGGGAAAAACTTTGCAGAAAAACTGCCGAAGGTTCCAGATTATAGAGAAAATTTGGAAATTTTGGATAATACCATGTTTCTCCATCCAACAAATGAAACGGAAGTAATATCAATTTTAGAACAACAACAATATCCGTAATAAAAACTCTCAAAAGGAAAAAAAAACAGGATTTGATGGTATCAGAGCGGAAACATTGATAGAGATAGCAGAATATATAGCACAGCCATTAACTTACTCAATAAACACTTGTTCCGAGGCAAGTTGCTTTCCACAAGTTCCTAAAAATGGTGTTATAAAACCACTATATAAAAACGGGAATAAATCGAGCATGGGTAATTATAGGCCAGTAACTCTCATATCGAACATTTCCAAAATAATTGAGAAATTATTGAAATGTAGAATATGTTCATTTCTGAAGAAATTCAATATACTTTCAGTTAGACAATTTGGCTTCAGAGAGGGTAGATCAACAGAGGATGCGATATATAGACTGACTACTTTCATATATAACTCAATAGTTAAGAAAATACCAACTATTGGAATAATCTTGGACCTCTCTAAAGCCTTTGATACGATTTGTCACGAAACACTTCTCAAATAACTTTGGAACTACGGATTAAGAGGCAATACCTTCGAACTTCTCAAAAGCTACCTATCTGATAGGGAGCATAAAGTAGAAATTGATGGCGTTTTAGCAGATCAGAAAAAATAACAACAGGAGTACCCCAAGGAACTGTCCTTGGACCACTGTTGTTCAACATTCATTTGAATAGCATGCTCCATCTTCAAACAAGTGGTGAAATCGTGAGCTGTGCCGACGACACGGCTGTATTATATACAGCAGAGACATGGCCAAAGCTGAAAGAAAAAATTGAGATCGACTTTCCATCTATATCTGATTGGTTATTAGCCAACAAGTTAACATTGAAGTATGGTAAAACCAATTACTTACCAGTCACATCATATACAAATGGTTTACCAAATTTAGGCCCCCTTAATGTGGGTTTGGGTTTACATATCTTAGAATCTGAAAAAATTAAGTACCTTGGTGTTATAGTTGACCGACATATGAAATGGGATTTTCAAGCCAAACATGTTGCGGGAAAGATTCGGGGATATCTTTCAAAATTCAGATATCTGAGGTACTTTCTCGACCTTAACAACATGAAATCTCTCTACTTTTCATTGATAGAGTCCATAGTAGCATATGGTATCTTAGGATGGGGTGAGGTTAATGACTGTTTCCTAAATGAAAGTGACGTTGTGCAGAAATGGATTTTGAAAATAATCTATCAAAGAAAAAAAACATATCCCTCAAATAATCTGTACATGAAGTCTCGTATAAAGGATGTAAGGCAGATATATTGTAAAAAGATTATACAGTTCATTCATTTGAGAAAGATCAAACTCACCTCTCATATGCATTCTCACTACACACGCCGGAAAGACGAAATTGTGTGTATATGTATATATGTTTTTATGTCTTTCAATATGTTTTGACTGTGAAATGAAATTATAATGTATGTGCATGTATTTATCTATATATCTAAGTATTTACCAACAAATGCTGCATGCATTAAAACTCATAATTATTGATGCTTCGAACTATGACACTGTCTATCCATGCCATATATGTTTTTATCTTGATTATGACAATTATACTGGCTATCACTATATTTACCTATTTTGAGAAATATCCGAATTATGTCAAACAATATCCGATTTTAGAGAGTACTGCCCAACATTGGTCCAAATCACAAATGATCATTCTTGTTTATTCAACTGATTATTTACTGAACCTTATGTACTTTATGTATTTCTTCGATGAATAAACAATTGTATTGTATATTGTTTGTCATATATTTCAGATAATTCCAATATGTACCACATACCTTTCCTGCTTTTTGATGATTTATACTTTGTACCTTATTTGTATATTAGGATATCCTATTCCAATAAAGATATATCTATCTATCTATCTAGATTGGACCAATCTGAATTCGGGGTTCAGCCAATATGGTGCGCTACTTGAGAAGCTCCCTATTCTAACAGTCTTCACTACTGACTCAATTGCTTCACCTCCCCCAAGCAAACCAGCAAAGGAGTAAATAAGTGCCGTGTAATTCGCAGATACGGATCCCACCGAGCATGCAAAAATGCTGCGGAGCCGCGAATAGCATGATATATATCGGGTAATGATTCGATCGTCGAGCACGTCGACCGGCTACCATCACGATATTTCCGCGAGGATCACGATTTTCGGTTTTTAACGTTTCAACATATGTCATGATCCAGTTCTGCCGGTGTGAGATAAGGCGTTCGCATCTGGGCCGGTCGTCTCGGTCTGGGAACATTTTCAGACTCGAAAGGCGAGTTCGGATATTATTATCCAGTCAATGACTAGTCTTTCGTGTTTTTATCCCATACAGCACCGATATTCATAGAAATTTGGATTCAGGTTCTGCTCACCATATATTTCAAAGTCTGCGTTGTGCCGGGGGTTGCTTCTTTCCTGGGGGTGGATGCAAGCCCTTCTTTGGGGGTGAAAAGTTTTTCATTGAAGTGCAGGAATCCATAAGTCGACTAATTCTGAGCAACTTTCGTTCCATGAAGTATTTTTGTAAAGGGAATGATTTTTCGACTTATTCGCGAGTGAAATTGTCGGTTTTCAGGCAACAAACTACGTTTTCAGATTCTTTTTCGCGAATAACTGGGAAATATGCATTCATCCGGAAAACCTGTGGAGAGCAAATTTCTAGCTTATATAAAAAAAATGAAAAAAATCCTCTATTCATGATGTATGCAGACCCAATACAAACGGAATTATTGCTTGTTGAAAGTTGAATGGTATTTTCAAACGCCAGAATGGAAAGTTTCTATGCACAATAATGAAAAACCAATGAATTTTTTGGAAAAAACTCGTGGACTTTTTCAAAGTCCTTTCAAAAAACTTCATTTTCATTGCCCATTGAATTTCCTAGCATCAAAACTAAGCGAGATTTGAAGAAAATAATGTCGATTCGTTGGAAAAAATAGTGAAAATCTCACCCCCTCTTCCACCTCATTTGAAAAAAATTGTTGCCACATCACAATTCATTTTATTTATGTTCTTATGATACGTTCTGAGATGAAAGTACTTTTTTTGGAGAAAATTCAGCTTGAAGAGAGAAAATAATTTTCGTAATTTCGCGGAAAATCTCCTTCCCTTCAAAATGACTCGCTTAGTTTCTAGGTATTGCCTTTCAGAAAAAACTTCATAGTACAAAAGTTGCTTTGAAACAGTCAATTCATCGATTTTCGCACAAGTCTTCAATGAGAAATTGTTCACCCCCAAAAAGTGGTGGTATCCAGCTCCAGCGAATAAGCAACCCCTGGTACAGGGTAGACTTTGAAGTAGAAGGTGAGTAGAACCTAAATCGAAATATTTTTCAAATCCGTGCTGTTTGGGATAAAAACACAGTTTACACTTTTTTTACCGTCATTGACTGGATTATTGACTCCATTGAATTTTTTCATTCCTCAATCATTCGGATTTTACATCCGGGGTAAAAAGAGTGGAACTTGTGTTGTTCAGTACCCGCTCGGGGTTATGGACATCTGGAGCGGACATGCGCACTTCAACTGTTTCGATGTGGTTTATTGGCGAGTGAAATTGTCGGTTTTCAGTAAAAAAAACACATTTTCAGATCCTTTTTCGCGAATAACTGGAAAATAATTCATCTAATCGAAAAACCTACGGAGAGCAAGATTATAGCTTTTGAAAAAACAAAGGTGGTCGTTTATTTGTGATGTATGCAAACCCACTACTAAGTGAATAATTGCTTGTTGAAAGTTGATTGGTATATTCAAACGCCAAAATGGAAGGTTTCTACGTAGAATAACCAAAAACCAATGCATTTTTCGGGAAAAACTAATTGAACTTTTTCAGAAGTCCTCCGAAAATCCTTCATTTTTGTTATTTATAAAAGTTTCTAGCATCAAAACTGACCGAGTTATGAAGGAAATAATGTTGAATCCTATTTTTTCGTTGGAAAAAAATTTAAATAACTCATCCTCTATTCTCCCCCCTTTAAAAAAAAAGTTGTTACTCCATAATTCACTTCATTCATGTTCTTTCAATGAGTTCTGAGTTTTTCATCAATTGAAAGTACGTAGTTTTGAAAAAAATTGAGATTGAAGAGAAAAAATCATATAAGTACGTGATTCAGCGAAAAATCACAATTTCTTCGAAATAACTCGAAAAGTATTGATCACATGCAAAATTTTCTAGAGTACAAAATTGAAGTCTATTCTCCTCTGAAAATTTCAGTGTTTCATTTTTTCCTGCAGGATGAAAATAGAGTAAGATATGGCCAGTTAAATATTGTGAGGGTTCGCGCAAAGTACCTTTTTTGAGCCTTTTCAGCATGAACCTTTTCAAAAATATAATCCGAAACAAAAAATAATGTGAATGAGCTTATAGCTGTTGAAAAAAGCTACAAAATACTTTCTTGGTGGATTCGATTGCTCGAAGACTAACCGAGTTATGGGACAGAAAACAAAAAAAAATTTAGAAATTAGAGTATATACATTAGTATATTGAAGAATAGACATAATAACTATATTTCAGGCCTAAAAACTATATGTATATTATATTATATATGTATATATACATATAGTTCTACTAGGCAACGATTTTTTCCAAAGGGGGGAAAAGCAAGGATGAGTTATTCACAATTTTTTTCCAGCAAAAAATATGATTCAACATTATTTCCTTCATACCTCGGTCAGTTTTGATGCTAGAAACTTTTATGAATAACGAAATCAAAGGATTTTTGAAGGACTTCAGAAAAGGTCCAATTAGCTGTTCCCGAAAAATGCATTGGTTTTTGGTTATTGTACGTAGAAACTTCCCATTTTGGCGTTTGAAAATACCAATCAACTTTCAACAAGCAATTATTCAGTTAGTAGTAGGTTTGCATACATCACAAATAAACGACCGCCTTTGTTTTTTCAAAAGCTATAATTTTGCTCTCCGTAGGTTTTTCGATTAGATGAACTATTTACCAGTTATTCGCGAAAAAGGATCTGAAAATTTGTTTTTTTTTTGACTGAAAACCGACAATTTCACTCGCGAATGAGTCGAAAAGTATTGCTTTTCAGAAAAAACTTCATTGAACAAAAAGTGCTTAGAATTAGTCGATCTATTGATTTCCGTACTTATTTCCAATAAAAAAAAATTCACCCCCCAAGAAGGGGTAACATCCAACCCCAGGTAGAAAGCAACCCTCGGCACAGGGTAGATTTTGAAAAAGAGGGTATGCAGATCCTGAATCCAAATTTTAATGCGAATCGGTGCTGTATGGGATAAATACACGGGAAAATGGTCATAGAGTGGACTATATATTCGATGAAGATAATAATAAGAGTAAAAAGTTTAGTTTCAATTCAAATCTTGATTGAGTTTCGATATCCCCACAACGACAAGTTTTGGAAAAAGATACTTATTACAGGCCGTGATTTTGTATAGAACACGAATCTAAAGTTGAAATGTGGTGCTGTCCTTTCGTTCTGAAGCTATGGATGATAACGATATTTGGGAAAATAATATCGAAGGAGATATAGAAGAGGCTCAAAAGAAAGGAGATCCCCGCGTATTGACCCCAAATTTGGATTTTATGCTGAAAAATAAAGCCTTCAATACATATTTTTATCAATAATTTTCGTAACCAGCTAAGCACTGTTTTCCGGACTTCCTCGGAAGAACGTTATGGGAAACAGTGGCAGAGGTTTTTTAGGCAGAGAAAAGAACGGATGAAAAAGAAAGACTTATAAACCTATATGCTCCTCTTCATATAAAAATATATTATATTATGGCATCATATACGTTGTTGGTGAATGTTTGTATAATGTTATAGCACAGGAATTATGTTGAAGTTGCATATTTCATATATATATATATATCATTTCTGGTGAGTACTTTTGTCAAGAGACATCCTGACAACTCGACAAAATGTGTCATATGACTCGAAGGAAATTATATATACAGATTATTATATTTCTTACCATCAACATTATTATTATTGAATTTTTTTTTTACACCCAAACCTTTCCAGACGTGCCGACATCATCTCGCAGAAATATCATTATCTCAAACGGATGATTAGAGGACAAGCATACGTTCATGGACACAATCGTGTTTACATACACATAGATATACAGATGGTTGGTTAATGATATTCAATGAGTTAGCTTGAACTTGGAGTTTGGCTCTAGCATATGACTGGACATATCCATGCATTAGTAACTTACAATGTATCAATATGGTTGAGGGTATAATGGCATATCAATTGCTACAATATAATCATTCATTTGCTAGTTTTAAACTCTTACAATCGATTTTGTGATCTACAGTTGGGAAACTCAGCTCACGGCTAAGTTACCTATAGCCATTCTGAGTGCTTGGCCGACAATTTTTATTGGCTGTTGAGAAAGAAAATTCACTTCACCATGTATATGAAGCCTAATATGGAGTCTTCATTACCTGGAATATTCAAATTCTAAGCACCCCGATTGAATCACCGATCAAAATGAAAATACTTCCTTCGACTTTATTACGTTACAAAAACAACTAACTTCACCCTGTATATAAACTCTGATACCTGAAACATCATTCAATTCATCCAAAAAGAGGAAGAAAAATATTCATCTGAAGGAACTGATAGACTTGCAGCTTCATTGTATTTTCTCACTGTAATTCCATATCAGACATCGATTGTAACACATCATCAAGCCAGCATTTCTATATAATTCGACATGATTAGATATATATTCATTGTGGCATAATAAATGTGCCTATAATAATTAGTACTCTCAATACGTTATGAACCAGAGAAGTATAGTTTTTTCTAGCACAAACGCTTGTGACATTCCATTCTTCGTGATGTTCTTCAAGGATGAAGAATTGCCATCACTAAGAAGTCGCCCTCTTTTATCGAAGTGTAAATAGTAGCAAATTTCTCTGTCGTATTGGAAAATGAGTTCGCCACGTTTCATGGTTGACTAGTCCACAAATAGCCATGTTGCTCCTGGGGGGTTAGTACCAAAGCCTACTTTTTGAAGGACTTCAATCGAATTATATTGCGTTTATATTATATATATATATATATATATATATATATATATATATATATATATATATATATATATATATATATATACATATATGCGGGTATGTAAGTGTTTATAGCGAAGGAGACATAAATAAAAATGATGGTGTTTTGGTATATTTGAAAAATATTTACACATTCTCATCAAAAAAAATTTTCATTGATAATTGCAAATCTATACAAATAATAGTGAACATAGATGGGCAAAAATCTTTATTGATAACTTCTATATATAGACCTCCCTCAACCAATGCCAAAAACTTCATCTCCTGTTTGAACCAGTATCTACAAGATACAGATAAAGTATCTGGAGGTAATCACATTATTGTTGGTGACATGAATATCAATTTAAATGATGATGATGTATTGGTATATGATTACTTGGATAATTATAGTACACATAATTTCGTATCGATAATCAATAAGCCCACACGTATACAGGGCCATTCGACAAGCTGTATCGATCATATATTTTTGAAAACCAATGAGGAAAACCTTAAAGATAAATGTATCTCCATATTAGTGGACTGTAATATTACAGATCATAAGGCGGTTATTATCTGTCTAGACACCTGCGATAAATCCAGTACACACTCTGTAAGTAATAAAAACTATATTGAACACATAGACTATACTAAACTAAAAAGTGATCTCTATAACCATGATTGGAACACATACTATAGTCTAGATTGTGTACAATCACAAACCACATATTTCATCAAAATACTGAAGGAGTATTCACAAAAAAACTCAAAGCGGATTCGGCTAGACAAAAATGGAAAAAAACGTAAAGTATGGATAACAAAAGGTTTGGTAAAATCTATAAATCATAAAAACGAACTATATAGAGATTGCAAAAAAAATCCTGATGACATAGAAAAAAAAATATTATCTACAATATCGTAAATATACAGACAAACTGATTAAAACAGCAAAATATAACTATTATAGAAATGAAATCAATAAAAATAAAAATAACTCAAAAAATGTATGGAAAGTTATATCGGAAATTGGTGGGAAAAAAACCAGAGATGATAACATAAAAACAATAATAACCGATGATGGCCGTGTAATTTATGATAAAAAAAAATGGCTGATGCCTTTAATGATTTTTTCATAAGAGTTGGGGAAAGCTATGCAAACAAGATAACAAAACCTTCTTCACCTCGCCCAGCAAGGAATATCTTGCCTCATTCGTTTCACCTAAAGCCGGTAAATGAAATAGAAATACGCGAAGTAATTGAACAGCTAAAAATTAAGAAAGCCCCTGGTTACGATCTTATAAAGGCGGAAACATTGAAAACAATTTCTGAATTCATTATACATCCACTGGTTCATCTTATTAATAATATATATTCAGTTCAGGAATATGTCCCAATGAATTCAAGGTGGCAGTTGTCACACCCATCTTCAAAAATGGAGAAAAAAGCAAAACGAGCAATTATAGGCCCATTTCTGTAATTACTGCTCTAGCAAAAATATTCGAAAAATGTCTGAAAAAAAGGCTTAGTAATTATCTGAACAAATTCAATATTATAGCTGACAGCCAGTTTGGATTCAGGGAGGGCATGTCGACGAACGATGCAATTTCAGCATTAACGGGGGATATGTATAGACTAGTTGATCATGGGACTCCAGCGATATGTATTTTCCTGGATCTAGCCAAGGCCTTCGACACAGTGAATCACTCACAATTGCTCGAGGCCTTGGAGGATCTTGGTGTTCATGGTGTTCCTCTCACACTTTTTGCTGATTACCTTAAAGATAGGAAACAGATGGTAAAAATCAAGGATAACATAAGCAATGAGAGAGTGGTGAATTGTGGTGTACCTCAAGGCACTGTATTGGGTCCATTGCTATTCACCATATATATCAATGACTTACTGACCATGAAAACAAAAGGACAAGTGATAAGCTTCGCCGATGATACAGCTGTTTTATACTCCTCACATTCTTGGATCGATTTGAAAAAAGAAATCGAAAATGATTTTTTACATATAATACATTGGTTTCGACATAAACTACTTACTATAAATTTCAACAAAACATTTTATCTGCCACTTTGCAGCTACAAGAACAGTTTGCCAAATTATGATGAGCTAACATTTGAGGAACAGCAACAAACTACTAAAATACGAAACGCCAATCAAACAAAATACTTAGGAATTATCATCGATTCACATCTAAGATGGAACTATCAAATCTCGAACGTAACCAAAACATTGAGGTGTCTGTTACCAAAATTCAAGTACTTGAAAAAAATTCTTGACGTTTCACAAATGAAAATAGTGTATTATTCCTTAGTGGAATCTCGCTTGCAGTATGCCATACTGAGCTGGGGAGGAGTTACAAATAATCACTTGAAACAATTAGACATACTACAAAAAAAAATACTCAAAATAATATTTAACAAAAAAAATACTTACCCCTCAAACTTGTTATTTACTACAGCGAGTGTAATGGATTTGAGGCAACTATACATGTACAATATGATCATCAACATGTATAAGAATAAATCATTGATACAAAGGACAGACAACACTTATTCTACACGAGCTATGAAAAAAAACATTGTACAGGTACCATTTTGTAATAAGTCCATAGGTCAGCATTGTTTCTTATTTCTATCCAGGAAAATATATAATCTCCTCCCAGACATGTACAAAACATACATAAGATCGATAAATTCCATTGGTTTAATAAAAAAAATATTCAAAAATTATATTCTATCAATGGAAAGAGATTCGCTTAGTGTACTATTTAATTCAACATTATGAATCATACAATTATCTAATCTATATCCATCTAAAGTAATATAAATTTGTAAGACGCACTAGGAAAACAAATCCATACTCAACCTAATCGGTCCTAATGGGTTCCTTTCTGACTTGTTGTTTTACAAAAAAAAAAGATATATGTGTGCTTATGTGTATAACATATGTGCTTATGTATGTGTGTGTATACATGTGTATGAATTATTAGAGAATATTTGTATCAAACATTATACTGTTACTATAACACTATAACATAGTCACGAACAAGAGTATAACAGCTGAAAACTGTTATTACTCTTCTGTGGCTCACCTGTTTATTCTATATTTCATTGAATGAAATAAATTGTATCTCTTTTTTTTTATTGGAATAAACGTTATTATTATTATTATCATTATTATATATATATATATATATATATATATATATATATATATATATATATATATATATATATATATATATATATAATATATAAGTCGATTGATTTTGTGAGATTGCAGTCAAGTTTGTGGGCAGTTACAAAGAGGACTCTTTGTTTTTGGCAAGCTTTTGGCAAATTTATTACCTTCGTCAGGACAACTAAAAATAATACATTGGATGATATTTTGTAAAGATAGAAATATGGAACACTTACTAACGTGAAATTAAAATATAAATTGGTACAAAATAAACAGACAAAACATTGAAGAATATTGAAGTATGTCAAATTTTGATGTAATGTCATGTGGGAAAATTCTGAATACCGGGTGATTTTCTTCTATCTTCCACGTATTCAAGTAGAAATGTATAAATTTGGCTTAAATTATTGAGATCTGTTTTCTTGTTCATAGAATTCTCTTCGATATTAATATGTGTCATTTCTAAAAATGTTCTTTTGGTTATATTTGTTTCTCTATCCAAAATTTCTGGGTGTTAAAAGTCCGATTTATATTTTATTCTCACGTTAGTGAGTGTTCCATATTTCTATTTTCACAAAATATCATCTAATGTATTATTTTTAGTTGTCCTGACGAAGGTAATAAATTTGCCGAAAGCTTGACAAAAACAAAGAGTCCTCTTGGTAAGTGCCCACAAACTTGACTGCAACCTCACAAAATCAATCGACTTATATTATAGCCAGTCATATATATATATATATATATATATATATATATATATATATATATATATATATGTATTATAAATACACCTACCACTAGTACTCTATAAATAGTCCTTTCGATATTTCATCAGCAGTACGTTCCAATCATCCTGGAAAACCCCGAAGCGTTGCGTATTGATTTCTTCCAATAATTAAACCGATATTAACAAACACCCAAGAAGAAACAACTTTCAATCTCATTCATTTCGTTAATAGATACTTCATGTCCAGCTCTCCGAAATTTATTAGAAAATTATTCACCGAAGCAAACCGGACTATCCGACGAAAATAGACCGAGTAACGATAAATAACTACCATAAAACCTGAACTAATCTCGAAGTGTCAAGTGGTGTTTTGTAAAATTTGATTTTACGACCCGCCTATGGCCACTTCCAATTCGAATTTATTATCTATTGAACCGAGGCGGGCGACCTATAACCCGACACACCTGCTTTAATTAATAAAATATTGACCACGTGCTCGAAATCCGAGATTTCGACTGGGTTTTGTGCCAATACTAGAAAGTTTGATTTCGTCGTTCTCATCGGCGCCTTTCTATTTTTTCGTTGCGATGGTTTCGATGGAACCCTCAGATGATAGCAGATTATACCTAGGTGGAAAATAATAATAATAATATATAAATATACATATATATATATATATATATATATATATATATATATATATATATATATACATACATATATATATATATATATATATGATGCGTTGTTTTTTCGGGTTTCATTCCGTGTTCTGTGGTACTGCCATCTTTTTTCGGCAAAATTGGTACTTTTTTTTGTGATAATATCAACATCTTCATGTAGACCTCACAACACTCACAACACGTGCAAATATTCTCACTCTTCTTTGGGCCTATCATTGTATTCTTCCCACCAATTCCACTCAGAACAAACCACACCGTTCACTGACAGCTAGGGCGGTATTCAAACCTCTAATTATAAAGACGCATGTCTTCATCACAACGATAGCTCTAATCCTGAAATATCAGCGATATAAATCAATCGCCACCCAATCTTTCCATAATAAAAGCGAAATAACGTGAAAATATTATCAGATAAATCACATTAATCTCGTGATTGATCACGGACAACAAACTTCGTGGGCGCGCTGGCTTTTTCTCCAAATACTCCTAGAATAACGGGAAACAGTGTGAATCTCGACTCGGCAATTAGTCAGCAACTCAAACGTGACACTACGTATTGGGGCAACAACAAAAAATTGATATAAATTGCTTCATAAGCGGCAAAGACGATGCGGTGTTAGTTATCGCGTCAGGCCGATATTTTTCCGTGAATAGAAGTACTTTATCGTGTTCTTCTCGCTGTAAAAATAGCCAACATGTGTGTGAGAGGTGTGATCTCTATGCTCTTCGGATGGGTATGATTAATTCTGGGACCGCAGATAAGGTGTTTAATGAATCATGTAGGTGTCGTCATCGAATATAGATAGATTACACGGGCCTCACACTGAGACTAGTTCCCATTTGATGGGATAATAGGTCTTGTTGGTTATCAACCCTTTCTCTGCAATGTCATGGGGCGTTTTTCAGTTCTGACTTCAGTAAACGGCATATATAATTCGAGGTGTCCATGGCCACCAGATGGTGTGACAAAACTGAAGGAAATAAAGAAAATAATCGCGTTTATTGGTGTGGTGCTTAGATAAACGTTACCATTATCAAGTATTCTCAATGAACAACTTTTTCAGGCCAGCCTCAACTAATCTACGCTGTAGGTTGACGGACTAACACCAATCAGAAAACATCTACTCCCCTAGCTAATACCACGAGGGGCATTGGATTATATCTGACATGTGTTAGCACAGAATTCTTCTCAGAAAAAATTCACATAAGGGGAATTTTCGCCTAGGACAGACAGATCAGTCGATAGTGGTAATTGCTTTTGACGGAACCCAAGTACTCGACAGGACTCTGAGCTAATATCCCAGAATATACAGAGAGGTAATAGAGATACACAAACATAAAGACAATTTTAATCGAAAAGAAGAAGGCATGAACATCAATAAAGTCTGATTAGCTGCACTGAAGAATACACGACCGAAACCAGTTAATAGAAAACAAGCCACGCCCATCCCCGACACAAAAAAATTCCGACACGAAAGCAGTTATAAAGCGGACCGAAACGTGAACGAAGTAGTTTGTACTGTGAGAACGAGAACATTGCGTCCGTCACCTCATAGACTTTGATAATGCCTACCACAGCTGTAGGCGAAACGGCAAACAAACCTGAAAAACACTCCAGGTGTTAACTCAGGACTATTCACAGGACAAATTCCTGCATATGCTCTTGGCGATCCAACTGCCAGAATTAATTTTCAATTATTGGGACGGGACACACTTGCAGACCGATTTAGGGCTATTTGTCCTCTCGTCAGGGAAAGGCAAGGATGTAATTCAACGCCCTCTGTTGTATCAGCCAGGAAAGTAGTTGTTTTCTGGTAAGTGTCAGTTCGTCAACCCACAGTGTAGGTGAGTTGAGGCTGGCCTGAAAAAATTGTTCATGTAGAATATTTGATTAAGAGTCAGTCTTGGAGCATACCCATGAATATTTGTGTTTGCCATTATTATTGTTTATAGAGTTATAGTTTGTCAATCATACGGAAAAACAATTTGAAGGGATGAATAGTACGTGTAGATTGCACTTGTGATTTCGTTTCCAAGTCATGTCTTTTCTTTCGTTTTTCAAACGGACCTCGTAGCCTGAACCACACATTTTCTGATCACTTATGGATGAGACCAAAAGATGGTAATCAATTCCGGAACAGAAGTGGATTTTTTTTGTCAAAGTCGTAGATCATTTTTGTTCTGAAGATCATTTCAATTCCTTTACTTTCAGTTCTTTCATCAACTTCTATTATCAACTCAATTTTGAAGCTTCATTATATTTCTTTTAACATTTCACTCAAACTGACATAAAGATCTCTGCACCTATTTTTCCCTTTAGAGAAGGAAACTGTCGTACATTGTCAAGTGAACAGAAAAATCGACATAATAGGGTAGATGGCGTAACAAAAACGTTTCAAATCCTTTTTACACAGGCATTGACTAACTAAATCTCTATAAACAATCATTTTATTATCAAAGATGACTAGTTGTTTTGTCAAAATGCTTGTGGTGTTTTTTCCAGCAGAATTTCAAACTTACCGGAATGGGAAAAGTAGACAATAGAGGAGGGTGGAGCCAACCAGGTGGAAAATTTGGAGACCAGAAGAATATTGGGACTTTATACTTCATAAACACTGAGTAAATGATATATCCATTGTTTGTTTCCCTAGTTCTAGATTATAGACATGAAAAATAGATGTTGCCCACTCAGTGGTCAACCCGAATTGCATTTATATTATTATCAGATACTACCTTTGAGTAGGTATAACACAAATACTTCACAATATCGATTCTCTCTCAACACTTTAAGGCCGTGTGCAAAGTTACAACGTTTTGTAATCATTTATGCGATGGGCGAGCATCAATTGAATATCAACTTGTGTCTGGAGGAAGAGAAATACCCTTGTCTTCATGACATTACCCTAACCGACCACTCCTGAACGTCTTTGGACATTCGTTCATAGACTCATTTTCGCCATTTACAAGTTCAAGAGCACAAATGAAAGCACCACCGGCGAGCACCCGGCCTAAAGGTACAATTTGCTTGAAGCAATTCTTTCGATGATCGCAGAGCGAGGATAGTCGCTAGCGTTGGACGCCAGCTGAAGCGTTTTGCTACCTTCGAGTATTCTGTCGTTGAAACCTAGAAATAATGTGGCTTGAAGTTGTAGTCATTCGTCAGTAGAAGAGAAGAGAAGTAGAACAAGAATGAATTGAGGATACTTCAAATCACCGATTACAAATCATTTGTGTACTGACGATGAGAATAATTCTTCAACGTCTTCAAATAAACGTCACAACTGGCGATTATATCTGCTTTCCGACCAAAAATTCGAAGAAAAAAGGACAGTAAGGTAGTGATCCGCGATTATCATTTTGCTACTCTCTGCGATCTTCGCAACAGTCGGTCCGAGCAAAACGCAACTTAAGGGCTATCAGCTGCTGTTGCTTTAGGCTAGTCCCAATCACCACTATATCGTTTTATTGTTACACAATTCTCGATACCATCGAAGTGTAACACAACGAGACGCCTTGAAGTGTTTCACAGATGTGGGAACATATATCATATCCGATTCTACAATTGAAATCAACATGCTTCTCACCAGTTATTGGGCATGAATTAAAATACCGATCCAAGTGACACGCACTTCAGCATGAATCAAACGAATTCATATTCACGATAATTCATACTCCATGAATCCGAAAGAGTTTTTTACAGATTTTCAACCAAGAAAGATAGCAAACAACCATTCATTCAATGCTTTGAATAAAAACTTATTCCGATACAAGAATTATTCACAGTCATATTTCAAATAACTTGGATTGGAGATCCGTTATTTTCAATAATGGTATTGGAATGAAATGAAAGAATTTGGATATCACCATTTTCAAAACTAATCAATAAATGGCACATTCTCGGCTTTGAAATACAGGCACCTATATGACAGTATAAATATAGATATGTTCATAAAAATTTTCGTTATGGGTTCATTGATTTCTATTGTTTTCTTATTAACTCTTAACTCTTGGTGAAGATATGTGAAGTTTCAAAAACGATGTAGTTATCTATCTATAAGATTCACGTTCTTGTGATAGTTTTATGTATAATGCAATTATTTCAAATAGAAAACAAAACCACTCAGGACCGGTTTTTCAATGCAAGATATCTGTCAGATTAAAATAACCATCAGTTTTTTTCCTTGTCACTGCCAAATATTATCCACGCGCACCTCCTCTCTCCTTCCATCTATCTGACAGATAACTCATTTATCCTTGTATTGAAAAACTGGCCCTAAATCTCTGTATTATTCGTAGCTGATTGTACAATTCATGAAAAAAATATCCAAAAGTAACATTTGTCAACTTTGACATCCTGTTTTTCGATAAATGTACATAATTCTTCCTGCAAAAGTCTTTGCACAATAGTTTTGAGAAGAGAAGCGGATCTAATTTCCGAAACGTTAACGATAAGTATTTATAAATGTATATTTGTTCTTGTAATTTACTGACTGATTGGACTCGCTCTATCCAAATGGAACTGTTTTTTTAATTAACGCAACAACTTGTCGGGGTAGAAAGAAGTCAACCCTCCCACACTTGTGTAGATTCTAATATTAATACTAATTTTTTCAGAAACTGAAAAAAGTACGAGGAGAAAATTGTTCATTTGTCGATTCCTTCGATGCATGTGCCTAGTACAAGCTGGAGTTCAAAAACATAGCATTCCTAATGGAGAAATTCCCATAAATCTGAAATACCACGGAATCATTAGCCCCATTAGAATATTTGACAAAGTTAAGTCATTCAACGACATTATTCACATAATTTATTGTAATTATTCCGAACTCTACGTAGGCAGATCCACTTTGAAATCCAACCGAATTCTCATAATTCTAGATTAAATTCTGGTTTATTAGATAGAGAGAATATTTATATAGTTTAATGATTTTGGTATTTCCATGAAAAACCCATAAAATGGCGAGCTGTATCACCGATGTGGTGTATTTATTCGATACTCCACTCTGAACTATTGCCTCACATTTCGATTTTTAGATGAAAACGACAGATGTGGCGAATTTTGACGGCTCAAGTTTATCGTTAGTGATATCTCTTCTAATCAGATCCGTGTTTGTTGTGATCGATGTAATTCGTTGGTGAATATGTTAATGAAACGAGCTATGGAAAAAAATCCAATTTATTGTCGTTCATTATTGGATCGTGTTTTAGTGAAATCATCCCAATTTTCGTGGGAAAGGTCAATATCTAGGAATGTATAGAGGAATTATTTTAGTTGAATATTCATAATGAAAATAACAACAATATTGATATGTCTGATCGTAATTTCGAGCACCTGGAAACCTGTCAATGAACATTATAAATGAGATTGAAGCCTTCAGTCCAAGCTTCTAGTTGAATCGTATACGTTCGAGCTAACAGTATCAACTAATGCTGAGAAGAAAGTTGAATAACTTTCGCTTCTACTACAATAAAATATCTGATCTGATTGTTTTTTTTTTGTAAATAAAGTCTACTAACCTTGTCAAAGTGTAGCCTGATTTTGTTTCAAGCTTTCAGCAGGGTTTCGATTATTCTTCTCTTTGAAATGATGTTAGTGCTGATGGGTATGTTAATGGTCATGGGTTCCTTGTTGAATAATTAGAAATTTGGGGTTATATTAACTGTTGTAAGGATACCTACTATAATTATTTCAAGTGTTCATTGCTGAACTGAGAGACTTGCCAGATGTCCAAGTATTGTGGTTAGATGAGATTGATTCAAAGTGCATCTTTTTTTGTCGTCCATGTTTACTGAAATGTTTTACAAGAAAACCAGGATGAGGTGGCAGGCGACGGTGGGCTTTTCACCAACGTACCCAACATTAATATACCGTGTTGAATATATTGCCTATATTTCTATGCAACTAAAGTCGGTACAATGAAATAACTTCAGTGATTTCTTGACCGAATCGATTCATTTTGTTAAAACTCACACAGTAAACTGAATCAAATATGACAGAACAAGGAAATTAGGATTCAGTTGTTGGATATATAGTGAAATCCGAAGCCTATTTTGACATAAGTGCTTTGAAAGGCTAAAACATGAATTTCAAATAATTCGTGTTCAATATGGTGTCAAATTTTTTTGCCGAATACCATAAAGACTTGAATTTCCTTTCTTCTTGCTTACGAATATTTTGAGAAAATTATCAAATAATCAATTTTTCAAACAATAATACATTATTATATAATAATTTATTTAATATTCGTGAGCTCGAAAAGTTTCCGAGAATAATTCGAGTTCTAGTGTACGATATCAAAACACAACAACTTTTGTTTTCAAACAAAAGACATGGAAAATTCGGCATGTGACAGCTGAGGTTGAATAATGATGAACTTTATTCACACAATAAATCAATACATAAAAATGTTTCGATGAATACATAGTTGAATGAATAAGAAGTTTTGCGATAAGTGCAAAGCACTTGTTCCGCGAAGAAAAATATTACAATGATAAAATATCACGTGGAAAAAGTCAACTATAAAATCTAAAATATAGGATATGAAATATAAAATGTAAAAATGTCTAATGTAAAATCAAAATATAAATAATAACAGTACAATACAATGAGCGATGAAAGGTACAATCATGTAGTACAATAATAATACAATTGGTAAGATAGATGTAAATGAAAGATAACAAACAAAATTAACAGAAATACGTTACAAAAGTCATATGCGGGAGATTTCATTGTTAGTAATAAAGAAGTATTCATCAGGTGAATAAGGAACATATGAAAAATGTAATTCCTATTCCATTAAATTGATTATATAATCTCTGCTATTTTGTAAAATATGTTATCTGAGTTTTTATATAATAATAATAATAAGACGAAGAAATCTTTTTTGAAGCACTTCCAGGAAGTTCAAGTAAGCCCGTGAGGCACATCCCCAGGCGTGAACAGATACCGGCACTGGAATATTAGTCCGAGACTAATAGCATGCTGAATAAAAGGCGCATTTTTTTAACGAAAAGTAGTGTCTTCAATCGAAAAAATGTGTAAAACAGATGATTAAAAGTGTGTACACTGTGGTGATGATAAAAAAGAAGGCATTTGAAGTGTTAATTTGCCGCAGAAACGTGTACTAGAAAATCTCATTTCACCCAGAAATTGGCTTTCATCTCCAAAATTAACATAACATCTCGCAAACCGTTTTATTATCTTCGTGTGCCCTATAAACGGAATACAACCGAACATTTCCTATTGGAAAACTAGGAGAGAACTTTTAGATGGATGATCTACCATATTTCAATGAATGATATACACGTACCTATTAACAAAGAAGGTTTGTAAGATTTTCGATTTTCCTTCTTTCATATTGAGAGGTCACTTTGATTTCAATCCAAAATTCCATAATTCTTCAACAATCTGGCTACAGTGTACTTAAAATTTAACCACGCTCATAATGACGTGCAAGAGTTTGCAAATCGTATCAGTTATAAGTACCCAGCTAGTTTGTGTTCTATTCCCTGACCTGCTTTTTTTATATGGAGATTCACACGAAAGGGGAGCCCTGTAATGTTTAAAGAACACCGCGTAAATTTAGGGACAGGAGATACGAATTCACGTTCACTTTGAATTTTTGAAGTTTGTAATCCTCAGGAAAAGCCTCTTTCGGCAGGGAGTTCCAAAGCTCAGCTTATTGAAAGAAGATCCCTGAGCAAGAGAGGTTCCAAATGCACAACAAAGGGGTGGAATTCCGTACTCGTCGAGTCATCCGTGTAAATATTGCCAAGGGGGGGGGAACGATTGATAACAATTCGGAAGAGCACCGACCGTAAAAATATCTCTAGAAGAGTCTCTGAGTCTTCTACGATGTTCCAATGAAGAGAGCGAATGTGTGAGCGAAGAATCACCAACAAGACGAATTGCCTTCTTCTGAATAGAATCTAAAAGCCGCAAAGAATGTTTTGGTGCCGATCTCCATACATGAGAATGGTATTCCAAGACAGGTCGCATCTGAGCCTTGTAGATCATTAGAAGCTGACGAGCAGTGAAGTATTTCTTCGCAGGAAATAGAAATCCAAGTTTCTGGGAAGCACCTTTAGCGATTGATCACATATGATTTTCTCATGAGAGATTATCTATCACTGATCGTAATTCCTAGCATCGGGATATTTGACTCAGTAGAAATATTCACATGAACTGAAAACCTATGGATCACTATCTACAATTTGGGAACTAGACTATATAATGGGCATCCCGCTATCATTTCAACTAATATCCTAGCTGCTACCACGACAAATATTGAATGTAATCTGTCAAACATCTGTAAAGTAGAAATGTTATTTCGCGTAATTTCTTCCGTTCATATCAGCCAGTGCATTTGTCGAGGCCCGTTAACATCTCCGGAGGCATACCAGCATCTTCGCATTCGTCGATACGAGAAATGAGATATTTTCCGTGCGTTTCCGCACTCGATATTTATCGACGAAACAAACTGCGTACAGGCATTCGAGTGCGCTTCTCCGTGTACTCTTCTGAATTGACAATAAAGGGAATCTTTTGAATCTCGTCGCGGTTACCGGTAGAGATGGGTAACTATATCTTTATTTATAAGTCACGACGGCGGATCTAACAGGCCGATTGCGCAATATCGGCTTAATATATGGCACACTGCATTAAACTCTGATTAATATGTCGAATCTGATCGGACAGTAGGAATCCGCCGGTAAATCACCGATGGAGTGCGAGGGGTTCACAGGACCGTATCTCATTTTTGGCAGATTTTCGAGAGGAAATTGTATTATCCAATGCTTTCTGCATGAAGCTGGAATATTCATATCCCAGCTTCATTCAATCTTTTATATTTCCAGAGATGTTCCACCCCATATTCCTAAGCTAATTCCAAGTGCTGACAAATCACGTTTTTTTTTATTTTCACAAATAACTATTGAATCAAAAGAAATACAGAACTGAAAGGAAGCCTGCATCCATCTTTTTGCCTCGGTAGTGTAGTGGTTAGCATATCTGCCTGTCAAGCGGAAGGCCGGGGTTCGAATCCTCGCCGGGCCACCGTGCTGGGTAATCGCACGTTAAAAGGTAAGGCCTCGTTGATCCATTGCTCGCACAAGTTTCGACTTCTGAGGGTTGACGTTCGTCAGCTGATTAACGGAACGAACAGTTTTAGAACAATTCTTTAGAAAAATCTCTCTCAGATCTAAAACCGTATTCTTTCTTCCCCCTCACTCAGCACTTTAAGTCTCCCAAGTTCGCTTTACTATTACCACATCAGAGATTCTTTCTTTCTCTTTACTTATATCTTTCAGTCTCTCAAGTTCGCTTCACTCTTATAAT
>JAVJAQ010002235.1:970220-981924 GCA_032362365.1 Zygogramma bicolorata | reverse complement strand
TTGCCATAGTGATATTCGAACATATCTCGATGCACTATTGAAAATAAAATAAAAACAAAATCCGTCCAGTAGTTCCCGAGATACAGACAGCGAGGTCATTTTGGGCTTTGATCAGTTTATTTCACGCGATGCACTCGACGGCCGCTTGGCGCGAGATCGCTATCTCCGGCTTCCCCCTTCTACACGGCACGTCGAACGGTCCCGGAAGAAATTCCACTGCTCCTGTCAACAAATATGAAAAATAATTGTGGAAAACAAATTCTGCTGGCTCCTATGGATAATATGACTCTTGCTCTGTGCAGTCGTCGAGGTCTCGTTGTTTCATATAAATAAACAAATGGAGGGGAAACTGAATGATAAAAAGTGTTATCTCGGCTCCTAATCATCGTGGAAAAAAAGTTAGGTTGTCAAAATTCGTAGAAAAATAGCAGCTTTTCCATGCATTTTGTCGCATTTTGATACGACCATTTTTTCCTAATTGTTTTTTAGTTTGAAAAACGTTTTTTTTTGACGCCATTTTTAAAGGTACCACATTGAAAAAATCGATTTTCCGAGAACGATAATTTGTAGTTCAACTCTTTGACTATCCAAAACCGTTTCGTTCATTGCTCTACGATTATCTGTAGGGCAAGAAATAACAATCTAGTGGGACACTTTTTTCAGTAACAAATAAGATTGTTGCTAACCTATCAATTTTTTTCGACCAAATTGAAAATGTGGTTTCTACCAGTTGAAAGCTTCCCAAATTCACAGTTGCAACCTCCATTTGCATTTCAACATTTTTTAATAGAATAATGGAAAAAACGCCTTTTTTCAAATTCCGAGCGCAATAGTTAGGCAAAAAATTAGAATATCGACATGGGGCCACCGCTAATCGATAGATTTTTCAAATATCTACAACTTTCAATCGAACTTTTTTTCGATCCGACCAATAGTTTTCATTATATAAGCAAAAAACAAAAAAAAAATGATTTCCGGCATTCAACCGCTAATTGTTGCTAAACGCACGGACAGAATCTGGCGCAAACTTTAGGGGATAATAAGGACACATGTGTCTGCCGGAATCCACAGCTACTTTTCGGGTAGGCGAAAATCGTCATTTTGGGCTCTCGAACAGTTAATTTGATTGGATTGAATTCTCTATTTTCTCCACGTATTTGATCAAGATTCGAAATGCCGTCATGAAATCAGATAAAAGAAGATACTCCGCCTATAGTCTAGTTCCTAAATTTCAGATAGTGACTTATCGTACATTTTCAAGTTTTCAGGGTATTTGAAAGAGCGGAGAGGTTGTAAGAAAGTGGCAAAGTAAAACTTGATTCGAACCCAAATACCTAGCTAATTTATGTTCTATTTCTTGGCCTGCTCCATATCAATCAATTATGAACCCTTCAATCTATGAATCACTCTCAACAATTTAGAACAGATAGCTGCTATGTGTTGAAGTACATAGAGCTATTCTTTCACTCAATTTACACAAAACACGTTACGGATATCTTACATATGACATATTCAAATTCAAAAAGTTGTTCGTATTGAAATTCCACCAACCCAGTGTCATTTTGCTTGAATGTGAATGACATTGTTCCTTGCTGAGTAGTATTGGTTCTGACTTCCATTTTCTATAAAAACTTTCTTGGAACCTGTTTCAAAAACTATATGATGAAAGAAATTGAATCATATATTATATTTTGAATCAGGAATTGAATTGAAATACACGGTAAAACAATCAAACTATCGAAATTTTTGAATATCAATGACGAAAAACAGAATAAGGATGAAAGATCCCATCAGATAAATGAGTCAGAAAAAATCGAATTGAATTGAGACACTTGAATCCAAACAAAAAGATTGAAATGGATTTTGGTATAAGAATAATAATTGAAAGTTTAATTGATGAAAAAAAAATACCGCGACAAAAATTGAGGTATTGGATATAAAATACTTAGTTGAATCAAACGGATTCAGTTGAAGAAATACGAATCAGTTTGAACAAATGTTGAGGACATGGAAGTCAAAAATTGAATTGGCCTGATGAATACTTGATGAAAATCCATATTATAAAAAAATATCACAGTTTCCTGTACGCTTCTGACCGATAATGGACTTACAAAACCATGACACGTGTTTCCTTACGCATTTACTACCTCAAGCAGGATTTATTTTGTTACCCTTTGTCATTGAAAATAGTACAGGTTACTGTGACATGGAAGTGCCTATCACTGATCAATGTTTAATGAGCTTTCAGGCAGGTTAATTATTTATATCATTCAGGCCGGGTTCCGTTTTCCTGTCTGGTTAACCACACTGGTAACTCAAGAGGGTGTAGTGTAAACTGCTCGGTTGAGCGGTACTTCTGAAAATTTGGTGATATACGGAACGACTGTGTTGTGACTTGGTTGATTCATTTCCAAAAATATTATCGAAGGCATAATATTACAAAGTGGACTTAGAAAACTGTCCCTTGAACTGTAGTACCTAAAAAGCTTGGAATTGTCAGTCATTTTCGTTTTGTGACATGGAGAATCTTCTTCACCAACGGTTTCTTATCGATTACTCTGATGTCAGATAAGTTAATTAATTTTCAGGAACCATGCCCTGTTATCAAGCACCTTTCAGATGGTCGCTGTGGTAACCAGTACTACGGAACGGCTAATGGTAACAATATTTGGAAAATGAAAACGTCTTTGAATGATAGATTGTTTTCAGACTTTTTGCATATGAATCAACTGTCTGTGGATGACTCATATATCACCAGCGGGTGTTTACCAATATTTTCAAAACGTGATTTTCTCGTAAAAGTTTGATTTTCTTTCTGTAAGTACTGATTCAAAAAAACAGTTGAGACAAGTTCCTTTCTGTAGAAATAATCATTTTCCAGTTTAATACTCATTGGTTTCATTTAGTGGTTGAAGACGTTTCATTCTTATTTCCATTAATTATTTTTGCTTCACGAGCTGAAGTCGCGGAGTGAGATTTCATCTATTTTCAGTCCGGACCTGTGTGATTCAACACGCGCTCTCATGGAATGTGGAAAATATCGGTGAACATTATTATGTTAAAGTGGCCGTTGTACAAAGGTTGGTGGTCACTAAATTTACTAGTCTTTGGTCCAACATAACTGTTGTTGTTCATAATATACGACAGTCGAATATGGAAAATACAATAAACCACCTGATGCTCGATTTTGTCCTTTTAGGAACGACCGGTATCACCTTTAACACAGGTGTGCAGCTTGCCTACGCGTGGGAAATTGAAAATTAGCATAACAAATTTAGCGTCATTACTTCTACAGTCCATTTCTTCACTCGACGATTTTAAATGCGTATTGAAACAATGTTGCGTCTTATACGGAGAAATTGAGTGCAAATTCGCTAAAAACGTTGATGAGATATTGTTTCGTAAAATATTCTTATCCTTTGTTCTGTAGTTTTTTGGGTTTGTAACCTACCACAATCTGAAAAAAAAAAGAAATAATATTGGAATCTATACAAGTGTAGAAGGGCAAATCTACCCCGAAAAGTTGCTGCGTCTATTGAAAAACAGTTTTTTCTGGATAGAACAAGTCCAATTAGTCAGCAACTTATAATTGAAATTCTGCCCATCAAAAAAATAATAAGAACTGATATATATGAAAATACTTATCTGTTAACGTGTTAACGTATAGATTTCAATATTAATTCTTATTTTTTCAGATTATTGTAGGTTACAAACCCGAAAAACTACGTAACAAATATTGATCCACCACAAAAAAATGACTTTCAAACATTCCTATAAATGCCTTGCTTTGTCAGTCCATATGTCTTTCAAAACGAAGATATGAAAATGTTAATGTGGAAATTTGGTTTTTCCAACTCTACGTTTTGTCCAGGTTTGATGGATGCATGTATCTGAAGAAAAATACGAATGATTCAAAAATTTCCGAAAGTATAACATTTTGCTGTACGATTCTCACTTACCATGAGTATACAAAACCGCGACACGTATATTGCTTCCTCAAGCAAGATAAATGAATTACTATTCGATAATACATTTATGAAAAGTCCAACGTCCTTTGTGTCACATAACCGGTCGATAACAGGGTGATTATATCTAAGTATGAGCTAGATTAATCAATTGACCGGGAACATATTCAATGTCGAAGAGTTATTCAAATCAATTGGAGCATTCAATGAATATTACGAATCCGTACCTTTAGTAATTTGAAACTCTCAAGGAGAATGCCTCATTTTGAAATCGAACTCGTGACCTTTTGTAATGAGGTGGGATGCATGATTAGGATTTGTTTATCCATTTTGGGAACTAGTTTTACGTTCTCTCATGCGTGTGCCCAATTATCTTCCCTTTTGACTTATATAAAACATCCAGCGTGACCCGCATGCCGAATCATGAACTCCTGTTCTCTGACGCTTCCTTATTGTCTTCATTATTTTCAATATGTATCACTGTTTCACTGTACATCCTACCCATGACGTTTTTGTTCACTGTTATATTTTTTCGGAATTCATGCCTGATATTATTCCTTGCCATTAGAGCTGTTGGCTCGACAAAAGCTCCTAGTGTAGGGAAAACGACCCAAATGTGCTTTTACTATATCTCTATTTATGATTCTGAAAAAATAATCGGGAAATTTGAAAAATTACAGAAACTGTCCAAAAATGGTCTTCTATCACAATACAGTAAGATTCGGCGATAAGTGGACCGAAAAAAATTCAAAGAAGCAAATCTCCTTTCATGAAACAATCAATCTGGTCTTATGAAATTATATTCTGAAAATTTTCGCAGATGATTTTTTTCCATGCTGTTTATTGATTCTTGTAATCTTCGGGCTGTACTTATATGAGCACTCACTTTTTTATGATTTTTCAATGATTTTTTATGAAATACATCAATTGAAAAATTCAGTATCGTGTGAGATTTTCTCTATCAAAAAAAACAGTGCGAATTCTTGCCTGAAAAGTATTGAGCTGATTATATTTTCCCACGTAATCATTACGCATTTCATTGTAATGAATGGGCATATTTTTTTTTTTTTTAGGAAATGGTGAGAATTACTACTGAAGCTATAAAATCAAGCTATATCTGATAGAGCTGAAATACTTACATATCCTTCTGTTATTCTTCATCGATTTCTGGTTTTTCGAACTAGGGAGAGTGCTCTCAAAGAACAAAATTTTCTCCACTCACTCTAAAGACATGTCGTCCACCAGAAAAATCATTGACATCAGATGGATATTCATTTGGTTATTGCATTTTTCAATCTATTATATTGCCTACTCGAAACCGAATCAGACTTGCCCCAATTATATTTTGATACCCCCTGGTATCAGAGTGAAATTTGAGTGGTTCATATAGTATCGCCGTTGGGATTGATTAGTTTAAAGCTGTTTCTGTTCACAGGAAGATTCTACAGAAATTTGACACTTACTATGTTTATATCATTGGATTCAGCATTTCTCTTCACATAAGAATATTTTAATAAAAAATATGGTGTTTAATCTGGTGGTCTCGTGATCCACTTCATTGATATCACAATTCTCCTGATTTTGCACAAATTGATTTTGGTTGGTGTTCATATTCTCCTAACTTCGATAAAACAAATATATTACTGAATAAGGCAACTAGTGATAATGCTTTTTGAAAAAATTATGTATTATGTTATGTAATTGATAATGGCACTGTGGTTCTATGCCCGGCTCATGATCTAGAAGTTGGGGGTTTCATACCCCAAAGAGAAAGAAATTTTTTATTGGGAATATTTTTTCCTCTTGTATTGGTTAATCTGTACCACGTTTCATGGATATTGTTCCGCGAATAACCATGCTGATCTTGAAGTATGGCGTAGGGATCTAGTATCAAGGCCTACTTGTTGAAGAACTGAAGTCGATGGCGTTTAGTAAAATACCATAAATAATATTCACTACTTCTTATAAAAATTTTTACGAATGATAGCTGATAATAGAGCAATTGAAAGAGCGAAGATATTGATTTCATTTTACATTCTTAATGGAAACCCAACAATTGCTTACTTTTTCATGTTCTATTTGAGATTTCAGAGTTGGGTTCATCTACTATTAAACTAAAAATGCTACGAAAAATAATTTCGATTCAATCAGTTCCAACTGTGCTACCCTACCACACGTACCACTAAAATATTATATTGATCAAAAAAAAATTTATTAGTGCACGCCCGGTATTGGCCTCAGAAGTTACCATCAGCAGTCATCTACATACATTCTGTACAATCTGAAATAGGCGGAAAAGCTTTGAAGTTGTGTTCCACTAAAACAAGTGAAACAATTAAAACCGTTGCCTTCTAATTGGCTAATAAATATCTAAATGAACACATTTTCCCGTCCATATTCCCTAACGTCGCAACAGAAAAACGGAGTTAATTAAAATAATTCAAATGGTATCTTTCGTCCTCCGGGAAATCGTTAACAAATCCCAGAACACGTTTTTGTTTTCGGAATATATGGTTCAATTATTTCCAGCACAATTAAAATACTTCAGGATATAGGAATAACTGGTACAAAGAAGGATGCAGAATTTAAGTACGTGTCGCTATTTTCTGCTCAAAGTGCGACAAAACAGACCACACACGCAATGGAATACCTGTAGAAACAATCGACGGTTAAAGAGGAGAGTACCTCTTCCACATGCATAGATACCGGGTCTTCATTGATGGTGATATGAGAACTGAATGAGACTCAACTTCTATCTGTAAAGTAGAATAGGATAAATATCGATTTCACCTAATACGTTCAATAGTAATGTCATTCTAAAGAGTCAGGGCGATAATACATTCTGATTTTATATTTTCAATTTAGCACGTTTCGAACAAATGAATATATGAAGATTCTTCTGTTTGTTCATACTGGCCAAAAGAATAAATTTTCTCTCGATCGTTATGTAGACTCAAGATTTAAAGAAATATCTTTCTTAAAACTTGTCAATATTGTCAATAAAATTCTAAAACTATTCGTCAATTGTTAAACATCCTCGAGATTATCTGCACAGGATAATACTAAGAGCGGTTTGTGGCAAGCAATTACCTATTGCGTCAATTATCATTATCTGGAACATCTAATGGATAAGTATGAACGAATAAAATGATGAGTTCAAGATTTTTCAGGAATTAAAACAGTATATTGTTCAACGAACAACGAATGGTAGTAATTTCCCACTGGTATGGAGTTTGCAGCCTGAGCCATAGGCGAATGCTGCGAATCATACTAGTGGAAAATTAGAGATCCATGCGAATTATACAGTATTTTTTTCTGAGGCTATAACAGGTGATAGCGAAATTATTGAACAAATAAAATGAACCTCAAATCCAGTGCTAAAATTTCCATTGTGAAGAGCTGCCATTGCTTGAAATTTGACATTTCATGGGAGACCTGATACCACAACTGAAACACAATGAAGTCATTGTATTATTAGGTGAAGAAATGAAATTGAATTACAATATATCTCATTGATCTTACAAGAACAGTTAAAGAGCAGTTTTGTGTGATACCCGTTTTGTGTAATAGCCGTAGAAAATAGCTATTTATATAACTAGTTTGTTGTTGTTGTTGAAAAATGTTTCCCTTTGTATGAAGAATGCGCGAGAATTGAATTGTCTATGGTGTTATATACGAGATTTTTTGGAATTATGAAAAAATAAAAAAACTCTTCCATTATTTCCAAAGAGTAGAATGATCCGATCTGTGAAATTTTCCAAGGATCAAGATGGTTCATCATATCGCTTGTCATATCGCCTGTTTTTCACAAATTAAGACTGAACGTGAATGCCTATTTGCTGACAGAAAAAATACGAAACACAAAATACGAGTGGTTATGTAGAGTACGTTAGTTTATCGAATGATACGCAATAGTCGATAAAGAAATGGTTATGGAAACTTCAAAGGAAAGGAGAATGAGATACCTACGCTCTTTTCGTAGTTTTTACCAAGGATAACAATCATGTGACGAGGTAAAGACTATAGCAAGATGTTTTTTTGTAAAATATTTTTATTATGCGATGATTATTCGTTTGGAAGATGCTGGTAGAAAGGCAGAATATTCTGCAGACAAAGTTATTATGCAGGAAGAAATATATCAAGTTCTTTTGTTACTGCTAAATGAAGAAAATGCTTATGTTAACAATCATCATACTAATTGACATATGGGAAGTTTAGGATTTGTTTAGGTAGTGACATTTGTATCATACGAATATTTTGATAATCCGACCCGAATGTCCTGTGGATGAGTTATTTTTCAGTTGAATGAACATATGAGAGATTCCATGTCTGATTTCACTAAAAGCGTGGATGCTTCTTTTTCACTTCTTATAACTGACTCATGAGAGGTGAACGAATTTGTATCAGTAACTGATTATAAAAAGTGAGGCGTTCTGACATTTTCGTAAAAAAATTTAGATTTTCACTAGGAGAAATAGTCGGGATTGTTCATGTGTAATCGTAAAAAAATTAAGGAAATTACTGAAGGGATCGAAGTATGACTTCGTGTTACGATTTTGAAGGGAACGAACCTGCTTTACTTTGCACGTTTGTGACTTTTTCATCGATGAATACGGCAAAACTTCAGCTGTAGCATGCAGCATATCCAGAATTCTCCGAAGTATGTCACTAAAAACTCCCACATATTGCCATTATTTTAATTTTCTGTGACGATATCCATGTGATAATATGATTCTCGAAGGTATTACATCTGACACCTAACCCTGCTGATTCTAGAGCACTTTTTATTGTATGAAGATTTCTCCATTGCACAATTTTGATATTTCAGAAGAGCAACTCAATATTTTGCTCTTTTCTCTGAGAAAAATTGGTGACTCATTATTTTTCTATCCTATAACAAATCTGTTTGGTTTGTTTCTATTTTAGCTTGTACCTTGTTGCGATCTGGTGGATTTCCTCGGTAATTTACCCACCGCAGTGACGGCCGATTACTCTATTGTTTACAGTTTCCTGCAGCTCTTGATACTCAGTAGCCACGGCTCTCATATCCTCCGGGGTAGGTATCCAATATTTCACATCGTCTTGTCTTTTTACATCTAAAAAGTAGTTTCAGGTCCAGGTTTTTTATGACCTGCTATCGAGATTCTTTTTCGCCTCTAGAGACGTAAGTGGTTTTTAATGCGCCATATTTCTTGGATTTTTCGAACAATTTCTCGCTTGCTTTTGAATAAAAGTCGGTTCTAAATTAGCTTACTGTGGTCCTTGAGAACAAGATTCACCGTCGAGTCCCGTGCCTGTAATAATTTCAGATGGGTTATCGTTTTTTGTCACTGAATGAAGTAACACGTAGGTGAAGTTTTTATTAACTATTTTTATTTATTTTAGTAAAATCTGCGTAACTATTTCAGAACTCATACAAGAAAAGGAGATCCTCTGTCTCCCCCCGAATTGGAAATAGACTTTCGCACCATATCCTGTGCCTCATTGAATCAACAGCAACCCCTTTCAAAAAACCCTGGGATTGAACCTTTACAGGTAACAATGTTTCAGTTATAGCCTGAAGGATACAATCAGAGTTGCGAAGTATTCAAGTTCATCATAATTTATCGATATTGATGTAAATGATCCTTTATGAACTACAAGCCTTCAATTCGTCATCGAATTCCACACCTACACACCCCAGCATAATTGTATGTATTGATTTCAGCAGCTTCCGGAACATTACCAATCAAACTCGCATGCTCTGTCAGAATAAACCCATAAAAACGAAAAACAATTCGAAGATGGCACGAATATTATAGAAAATACCGCCTCGGGCGCCGAGTTTGTTACGAGAGAACAAAATTTCACCGTGTGCGATACAGCTGGGGTCAACGCCTCCTTCGCCATCTTCCTATATGTCATTTCGTAGTGCCGCGGTGTAAGTTGTCCGCTGATTTGAACTATCTTGCAGGTGCCAGTAACGTGGGAGTGCCAATGTCTCGGACCGGGTCACCGGGTGAAAGTATTGAAGATGATCCTCATAGCCATAAGCACCAACCAGTGACGGAGGAAGAAGAAGAAAGCTGCCTTCGAGAGTATCAGTGCAGTACTCATGAAGAGCTGGGAAAACTACCGAATTTTCGGCTTTCCTGACCATTATTGATTCGTCAAATATCAATATATTTATTTTTCTATAAAACAATGGTCGCTTGTTTCGGATTTCTGCCACATTAAGGTGCTGAAATATCATAAAATAACAATCAAGGGAACTTAAATGAAATGAGGTAATAATAACTGAACGAAAGTTTCATTGACATGTTTTTGTCACAGTCTGTTACTAAATAGAATTTTTCATAGTCGAAAGTATCGTATTGACAAAGTAAGGAGTTCAAACAAATACAATTCATCATGGAATTCATGTGAAGTACAGAATGTGTACCTATGTGCAGAGAGATTGGTTGTTGTTGTCATATTGATAAGCATTTTCAAAATAACGAGTTTTGAGATAGTTTGTTCCGCATATATAGAGTCATAATTCTCTGAATTTGTTTCTTTCGGCTTCATCCATTATATCAGTTCCTCATGTTTTTGCGAGACATTCCCTTGTGAATGCTCGATACTGAATACCTAATACCTGAATCCCACTATCGGAATGCTTATTTTAGAAATGCTCCACTTAACCCGGCATTATTTAGGTGGGGTGCAATGAAACCCAGTGTGTTCAAAAGTTGCATTTTTCCTTTCAAAAATGCTCTAATCTATGTCTGCCTATAGCTCAAGAAAACATGTTTAATTTGAGTAAGTCAGTGCAAGTGTAGACAGTACGTAGGCCGTAAAGGACCCCGCACTAATCTTATGGAAAACCGGTTTCGGTGAAAATCGCTGAAATTTCAATATGATGTCGCCCATGCCATCCTGAATAAAAGTCATCATTGCGCCAACTCTCTGAATGCCCGCGTTTGGATTCTACAGGGGGTCAAAGTTCGATATTTTGACGATTTTTCAAAAAATCCGGAATTTCATTTTCATTGTATCGATCTGAATTTTTATAATGGAATAGTCCACAATATGTGCATCAAAAAGTTCAAATGACAAAAGTTTCTAGAATCAAAACTGGCGGGTATACAGAGGGTTGAACTTTATTTTTGGTAATTTTTATCGAACTTTTTTTGAAAAAATATTCGTTTTCCTGCAGATCCATGTGCAATTGATGTTACTTACAGTACATAAGAGGGCGATCATATTTTGCATTTGAACTAACCATCCAACTTTAAATATTTGAAAGGTACGGGACGATCAAAAATATATTTTCAATTTCGGAAAAATGTATCCCTTTGTATAGTCAGCTTTCACCAATATATTCAGCTGATTTTTTGAAACTATGTAGCTAACATACATACAAATGTGTCAACGTCTGTGCTCATTAATCTGAATCCAAATAAAGTTGCGGCGATGGTCCAAAAAATATGGAGAAGGGATGTTTCGGAATAATTTAGAAATGATTTCTAAAATCGTCCGTGAATTTCTTTTATTTTCTGATATAATGTAGATGAGTTATTATTGATCAAAAAGTTCTACAGTGCCTACCACGCGAATGCCACGGTTTGAATTATACAGGGTTTTGAAGTATAGTATTTCCTTGATTTCTGGAATAATCAATAATTTCTTTGTAACGGAAAATAATATTGTTTACTAGACAAACTTCGAAACATTTCAATGACCAAATTATCTGAAATGAGAATTTATGAATATACAAA
>JAVJAQ010002235.1:816017-967843 GCA_032362365.1 Zygogramma bicolorata | reverse complement strand
TAATAATAATAAAGGCTTTTATTGACAGGTATAAGTAACAATGTAAAGTAGTACTAAAAAAATATATATGTATATAAAGGAATAATCATTACTACACTTCTCTTATTCATGCTATACCAACCTATAGGCCTGTCAATTGGCAGGGTTCAAAAAGTGTCCTAAGACAAATTTTGCTCTTCCACCCAACCATGATGATTTACAAATATTAGGAAGAATATTGTAAATAAACAACTAAGTCGAATAAATAGTTATCCAAGTTATTTATAACACCATCAATGAGTACCCATAACATAATTCAGCTCTATAAGAGAGCAAAAAAAAATTACAAAAAATATATATATATATATGTAAATAAGATTTTTTTTTCTTACACATCTACTTCAATAGATGAAATAGTTTACCATTCATGAGGTCATTCTTAACTTTCCTCTTGAATAAAGACACAGGCAAGTGTTTATATTCGTCAGGAATCCTGTTGTATAGCCAGGGTAGGTAAAATGAATATGATCCGCGAAAAGAAGCTGTTTTGAACTTTGGTGGGGTAAGTTTGGATTTAAATCTCAAATTCAAATTATGTACGTCAGTTCTATAACCGATTTTATAGTGTAAATAAGGAGGATTTTTAAAAAGTAAAATTTTATGGAAAAACACTGCTGCATGTAGGACACGCCTAGCCACCATGCTCAACCATCCAATGCTATTGAGATGCTGTGACACATGTTCTCTTCTTCTTGCTCCTGTTATGAAGCGAATGCAAGCACTCTGCAATTTTTGCAACCGATATCTGTCTCCATTCAGAATCCCCGGACCATAAATAACATCTGCATAGTCAGCGTGCGACAACACTAAGGTAATTTTTATGTTCCTGCTCAATATCGTTCTGTTAGAGTAAAGAATTTTGAGATTGCTGAATCCTTTTTTTATGATTGAAGAAATGTGATTTTTATATCTCAAGGAATCGTCTAATATTAATCCCAGATTTTTACTAGACTCTTTAAAGGGCAATGGTGTGCCATCAATTTGTATTTTATCTATGGGGTTGGCCTTTTTCCTAGCATACCTCCTACCAAATAATAAAGCCACTGATTTTGTTGGATTTATTGTGAGACAGTATTTACGGGATGTAGCAGAAAGGGAGTTCAAATCTTCGTTTATATGCATATAAGCTTCATCTATATTATTTTCTTTGAAGGAATGGTACATTTGGGTGTCATCGGCATAAAAATGTACTCTTGAGTACTTCAGGGTTTTGTGAAACTGAGACGTATATATTATAAATAGGAGTGGGCCTAATATGGATCCTTGTGGTACACCATTAGGAACCATAATATATCCAGAGGATTTTTCCTTGAGAATAACAGACTGTTGTCTTCCCGATAAATAGTTTCGTACCAGAGTTGATGCATTACGGGAAAAACCAAAATAATGTAGAATAGCCAAGAGCAGTTTGTGGCTGATTCTGTCAAAAGCTTTGGAATAGTCCAATAACGTCAAAATTGTGAGTTTGTTATCATCAGTTGATATATGGATATCGTCAGTTACCTTCAAGGGAGCTGTTACACAACTGTGACCCGTGCGAAAGCCAGACTGGCAAGTTGGTAAGCAGTTAGAATTACTTACATGTTCTCTAATTTGCAAATTCATAATTTTCTCCAAAACTTTTGACATTCCACACAAAATACTAATGGGGCGGAGATCTGTAATTTAATCTGGAGGATACTTTTTCGGTAGAGGTATTACCTGAGATTTCTTCCATAGTATAGGGAATACACCAGATTCTAGACAACGATTAAATATATGTGACATATAAGGAATAATGAAAGGACAACAAAATAAAATCATCTTTATACTGATTCCATCGGCACCAATGGCATTTGATTTTATCGTTGAAAGGAATTTATAAATTTCCTCATCATTGGTGAGCTTGAAAGAAAAATCAGAAATATGCCCAAACTTATTCAGTAAGAAGTATTCCAAGGTATCACTATCAGGATATGAACTAGATCTTGAGACATCTATGAAAAAATCATTAATTTTATCAACATCATTCATATGATCCGGAATTATATTGCGTTCTTTTTGTTGTATACCTAGGTCACGAGCAACCTTCCATAAGTTATTTTTATTTATTCTAACTTCATATTCCATGTAAGCTCTTTGCTCGAGTTTCAGAGTTCTATTTGTTAGGTTTCTCAGTTCCTTATAGTAATTATAGTGATGAGGTAGTTTCGATCTTCTGAAACTATTGAGAGCTTTATCTCGCAATGACATTAGTAGCTTCAGATTATCAGTTAACCAGGGAGATGCTTTTTTTGTGATTTTCACTGTTTTCAGAGGAGCATGTGCATTTAAAACTTGTAAGATACCATCACAAAGTATTTGAACTTTTTGATTGATATTATCAGTGTGAAGTATCTGTTCGAAATCAAAGTTGATTAAGTCTTGATAAAAGGCGTCATTATTGAACTTCTTGAAACTTCTAAAAGTGTGCAGAAACGGTTCAAATTTGACTTTCTCAATTGAAATTTCACAAGACACTAGTAAATGATCACTGAAGGTGGAACAATCAACAGTTTTTATGTTATGATATTTCAATTTATTTGAGCAAATTATTAGATCTAATAATTTGAGACTAGTTGGTCCAAACCGAGTAGGTTGATTCATTATCTGTTGAAGATCATAAGTTTCCAGTATGCTGTTCAAATCTATGCATGGTTTATTAAAAGGATCCAATAAATCAATATTAAAATCACCTGTGGATATCAAATTTTCAGTTTGGGGTGCTAAGACTGACAATGAGTTATCTAACTCTGTAAGGAATTCATATATTGAAAAGTTCGGTGGTCTATATGTCACTCCAACAGAAAAGTTTTGCGAGTTTTGTCTAAAGCTGATCCAAAGTTGTTCAGTGTTACGAATACCTGAATGAGTTACTATTTTAGCTTTGAAGTTTTGCTTTATATAAATTGCCAAACCTTCCCCACAACCAGTAGATCTATCTCGCCTGAACAGTGAATATCCAGCAAGAAAAACACTTGCATTAACAACATCCTTGGTTAACCATGTTTCTGTTACCGTGATACAATCGAATTTCTGGAATTGTGAATTCGCGTTCATTATAAGGAATTAAATTTTTTTCAACTGGTTACACGGATAGATATTCTATGTGATAAGTTTTATAGGAACATATTTCATCACATCTGATCCCGAAAGTGAAATAGTCGACAGTTAACATTATGAACTAATGATCAGTCAGTTTCCATTAATAAACAATGATTGATTTCGTCTATGGTTGCATGTTATAATACTTATGCCTGTCATTGTACAAGTTGATAGCGTAAAAAAGCGCGCAGCATGACTGCATGGTTTTCTGAGCTCTCTGGCATATTCAAATGGTAGCAAAGCGTATGCACGTATTTTGAAAGACTGAATGAAGGATGCAAACCAAATATATTATTTACCAAAAATTATTGAAAATCACCAGTGAGTACTTTACTATTCCACTTCAAGAGTGAAGTCGTTTTCCAAAACTATTTTGGTGTGTGTTTGGAAACATAATATTGATATTCAGGGCGCAAATAGCAATAGTTTTATTTCTATAAACTAATTATATATATATATATATATTTCGGAGCCATTTTCAAGACTGAGTGACCTTGCGTCTAGGTCTGAGTTGTCTTACTAACTGGGTTTCATCACTGGAGATCGAGGATTGAAGGTTGGTGGGATTTAAGGGTTCATCGGTAATTATGGCAGGATCAGGGATCGGACACCACACAAGTGTCAAGAAAGGTATAGTAAAATGCCTTTTACTCACAAGAAAAAATCATATATATATATATATATATTTATATATATATATATATATATATATATATATATATATATATATATATATATATATATATATATATATATATATACTTATACGTATTCAACTGCGTGAAATAACGTACGACCTTATCTAAGAATATTTCCGGCATTTAAAGATTTCTGAGAGTAAATTTCACCAGGTCGTATGAGGTTTCATAGCTAAAATTTGCAATCCATGAATTGAAATCACTCTAGATGCTTTATAAATTTATGCACTCATATTATATTGAGGTGTGAAGGTGTGGAATTTGATGAGGAATTGAAGACCTTCAATTAAAAAGCCATTATTTTTCATAAGATTTGTGCCCATATCGGGTAGGAATTTTTTTTTAAGTTTTTAAAGGTTTATCATCATTTCGGTGGTGTTCTGGAAGTTGCTGAAATCAATATATGTCTGAGTTTCACGAATTCTTCAACGACATATTCAGTAACATTTGATCTGAAAAAAAAAAGTTGGTGACAATAGTAGTGGATAGTGGTAATCAATTCAGAAACAGAATTGGTATTTCTGGTCACTGCCTTGTACTGACGAGTGTCGAAATAGCCCAAACCCGGTCTGCAAGTGTGTCCGTCCTAATGATTGAAAATCAACTCCTTCATTTGTATCGCCAAAAGCAAATGCAGGATTTTTTTTCTGTGAGGAAACCTGCGCTGGCACAGGTTGGATATAATTCAAAGCACTTCGTGGTATTTGTCAGGGGAGTAGTTGTTTTCTGACAGGTGCCAGCCGAAACCTACTGTGTTGATACTTTGAGAGTGTTAGAGTTGGAACCAAATCATGGGTCTACTGAGATATAATCTAATATGAGGACTCTCATTGAACGGATCCCTATATTCAGTCTCGAATGGTATGAATCAAACGAAAGAAATGATGTGAATATGAAGACGCATTTCGAGTGAAATTCAATATTACCCAAAAAGACGTGTACGTGCTTGTATATTGGTTCAAATAAGGCTCAACATTGAAATGACAGAATTTGGAGATTAGTGAGATTGAAAAATTGATAGAATCACAAAATATATTTTTTCTGTACGCATACTCATTTCCAGAAGGTCTGCTTTATTTTCAACCAGATCTGTTGAACTACTATGTGTATTCAACTATAGAACATCAATTCAACATTTCTAGTGTAGTGCACTGAAGCGAACGTCCATGTGCTTATTTATATTATTGCCGCATCGAAAGGTCCTGAAGATTATTACATTGGACTACTTCAATAAACCGTGTACGCATGATGGAGAATAAATACAGTTATATCATTCTGGTGCACTTGTCACCCTGCTTGGTAACACGGACTTATAGATCTGTAAACTTTATGGGGGATTGTATGCAGATGAGAAGTGGCTTGTTTGTCAGAGCGTTCTATAGCTCTTCGATGCCGACGTTATCACTTCATGGGTGGGTGAAGTTCATTTCTGAGGGGGTTAATTAATATTTCCGAGATTTCATAATGAATGTTGTGAGAGCATCTTTCACATAACCAAAACATGAAATGGTTTGTTCCGTAGTTTTCTGAGTATTGTAACCTACCACAATCTGAAAAATAAGAATCAATATTTGAATCTAGACAAGTGTAGAAGGGCAGATTTGCAATCTACCCCGAAAAGTTGCTGCGTCTATTGAAAAACAGTTCTTTCTGGATAGAACAAGTCCAAATAATCAGCAACTTCTCGTATAACTCAAATTTTGCCTATCAAAAAAATAATAAAAACTAATGTATATATGAAAATAGTTATCGTTAACGTTTCGGAAACTGAATTCGCTTCCGTTTTCAAAACTGATACGCAAATTCCTGTACAAATCCCAATATATATTGTGGGCTATCTTGGTAATTACCAAGATTGTTTCCGAAACGCTAACGATAAGTACCTATTTTCATATATACATTAGTTCTTATTATTTTTTTTATAGTCAAAATTTGAGTTATATGAGAAGTTGCTGACTAATTGGACTTGTTCTATCCAGAAAGAACTGTCTTTCAATAGACGCAGCAACTTTTCGGGGTAGATTGAAAATCTGTCTTTCTACACTTGTAGGTTGAGATTCAAATGTCAATTCTTATTTTTTCAGACTGTGGTAGGTTACAATACCCAGAAAACTACGGAACAAATATCGATCCACCACAAAATAATGACGTTCAATCAGTACAATGAAATGGTTATATTAGTTCACTGGATAATGATGGAAGAAGAAGACAAAAAACCTTCGATAATCAACAGGAATGTAGCATTGGTGTCTTAGAACTATAGTTCCGGAAATGTCCTACCGCTAAAGGGTGATAGTTTTTCGAAAAAAAATTGGTGGATGTACTAGTCTTAGAGTTGGAAGGTTGGAGTCAGTACGTTATTCAGTACTTGTTGAGGGTTGTATCATGATGAACGCAAAAATAATGAAAACATAGAGAGTACTAGTTAAAGCGTGATCTTGTTTCATAAAAGCGGTTCTTCAATTCTGCCTTTATTCTCAACATGTGTTCTCCAGCAGTTTCAGTTCTGTTGGAAAATCTTCGACAATCTGTCGAGACTGCTTCGCATAACCAACATCTGAGAAATGAAGAATCATCAGAGATAAAATCGCTTTCTTGAGTGACAATATCTTCAATACTATTTCATTTCCAACACTGGCCCTATGTGGTGTTAACCGTCACTGTAAATACTGCTTCTGAACTAAAACTTTTCAGAGATATCAGTTCGTGATAGGGGCAAAACAGACTAAAATCACGAACTTGGTAATATTCATACGCGTTACCACTCGAGAACATTCGCTATTTGTGTGCTCTCGTAGAGTGTTCGAGAAGATAATGCAAATTGCTAGTAGACCTCATTTTATATATTTGTTGCTGCCGTGCGTTCAGTTCGGAATCCTGGACAGGCCTTATGGCTCCAATGATGGTATAATTATCATTCAGATGCGACGACTTCCGAATAGTTTCTTAAAATCTGATATGAGCTGATTTCAAGTTCGAAAGTGACAAAAGTGAAGTCCTCACTCTGCAATGATGAGAGTTGGGGTTTGTTGTATATTTATATTATATTTCGAATAATGATTTGACGAACGTTTTCAAACTATGTATTTTCGACATTGACATTCGTGACAACTTGTATGTACCGAGTCTTGTTAAACAATAATATAAAATAATATATAACAGTTTTCCGCCGCTTAAAATTTGAGGTACACTTAACAATAATTGAAAGAACTATGATAAATGAAATTATTCGAGTGACAAAAATATCATTCATAAATTCAAACGGTCAATAGGCTTTCTGATTCTAGTGGAACGACGTAGATCAGAAACGGATGATGAGTTTTTTGTTGACTGTGGTTTCGGTGATTCATTTACCGATGTTCTGTTCGGTTGTTCAGCATTGGTAACTTTGTTATTTTCAGTCGACGATGTTGTGGGCGAAGTATCGATAGATTCATCCAGACTAATTGATCTGCTTCGTGGTCTAGCATCTACTCTTGGTATACTACTGGCATCAACTGTTGATGGTGCGGCAAACGAAACTTTTTTTTTAACAGTCGTAACAAATTGGGAATTCTTCTGATGAGTTTGGGTGGATGTGTCTGAGTCGTTTTGTTTCGGAACTTGACACCATCTCAATTGGTTATAGTGTCGTTTGATTATATATCCATCATCTAACTCGATCAAATAATGTAGTTTTCCCAGTCGCTCAACAACGGTTCCATATTTCCATAATTGAGATCCTGAATAATTCCTAGATTGAACTCTTTCTCCAAGTCTGAATGATTTATCAAAGTCTGGTTGTTCTGTTATTGTATTCTTCTTGGGTCCTGGTCTAATAAGATCCAACTTTGTCCTCAGATGTCGATTCATCAGAATTTCAGACGGAGATTTTCCACATGGAAGAGGTGTTACTCGATATCTGAATAGAAATGAATATAATTTTTCGTGTAGGGTTCCAGGTTCTTGTAACATGCATTTCAGTTTTGCCTTCAAGGTTTGACAATAGCGTTCAGCTTGACCATTCGTTGCTGGGTATCCTGGAGCAATAAAACGCTGTGAAATACCATGTCGAAGACAAAAGTCTTTGAACTCATTTGATTTCAAAATTGAAGCGTTATCACTTACTAAAATTTCTGGTAACCCATGACGACTGAATATTTCTCGCAAGTTGTGAATTGTGCCAGTAGTCGTTGGAATTTGGGTCGACATAAGAATCTCTGGCCATTTTGATTTAGCATCAACTACAATGAAGAAATAGTGATTGAGAAATGGACCAGCGTAATCCATATGAACACGCTGCCAATTATCTGTAGGTGGTTCCCACTTGTGAATTGGTGCTTTAACTGGATTTTTTTTTATATCGCAACAAGGCTGACAACTTCTAACAAGATTCTCTATGTCATAATCGATACCTTTCCAGTAACAATAGTTTCGGGCTAGTGCTTTCATTTTAACGACTCCAATGTGAGTTGCATGGAGTTCTTTGAGTATGGCTGGTTGAAGTGTTTTTGGAATCATTACTCTTCGTCCTCGGAACAATATTCATGATGTGTACATGGTACTTGATTTTATTTTCGAAAAACTTACATTTATTCCGGTTCAAATGTAAACTATATTTTCTCAATCTGTATAAAACTTGTTTGAGTCTTGATTCGCATTCATCGATTGTAGAACCCTGTACCAATATATCGTCGAAATAAACGGTGGTGCCCTCTAGATCTTGAACAATTTGATCGATAACTTTATGAAATTCATTGGGAGCCGTTTTGATACCAAAAAATAATCGTTTCACCAAGTAGGTACCTCGATGGGTTGATATCGCCTGTAATCTAGCGCTTTCATCGTCTACGGGAAGATGGAGATAGGCTTTGTAGATATCCAGAGTACAGAAAAATTTTCCGTTTTTCATTTTATTGAAAATGTCCTCGATCTTTGGAATAGGATATCGATTATTCTGTAATTGGCTATTCACTGTAACTTTGTAGTCAGCACAAATTCTGATTTTACCATCGCTTTTTGGAACGATAACCAGTGGTGTACCCCATTCTGAATGATCCATTTTTTCAATAATCCCTTGTTGTTCTAGAGAATCCAATTCTAGATCCACTTCCTCTTGAAGAGCATATGGAACTCGGCGGGGTTTGATGAATATTGGTTTACAATCGGGTTTTTTGAGAAGAGAACATTTATAATGGGGTATTTTGCCAATTTCTGGTTGAAAAACATCTTGAAATTCATTGAGAATTGCTCTTATTGCATTTTCTTGATTTGGAGTGATATTTGACACACACCTCATTTCTTTTTTACTTTGACGTTGACATTGGCTTTGACATTGACTTTGACATCGACTTTGACTTTGACATTGACTTTGACATTGACATTGACTTTGACATTGACTTTGACATTGACTTTGACATTGACTTTGACATTGACTTTGACATTGGTTTGAAATACTATCGACATCATGAAGTTCTATATTGAGAGCTCGAATCCATCTTCTTCCGAGGATGGCACTTCCGTAATTGGGTACAACATACAGATCACCCAAGAATTTCTTTCCTTTGTGCGAAACAGAAACTTGTACTAACCCCAATGGTTTGAAAATATGCTTTGTATATGATCGAAAACAAACATCGGTTTTCTGCAATTTCATTTGGAGATTCAATTTTTCAAAATCCTTTTGTGATATGATTGTAACAGGACTACCAGTATCGTATTCAAATTTCCATGATTTACGATTTATTTTGAGTTGCATGGAGTTCTTTGAGTATGGCTGGTTGAAGTGTTTTTGGAATCATTACTCTTCGTCCTCGGAACAATATTCATGTGTTCGTGAAAAGAATTTATGTTGTTCCGCTAGTACATTCCTTTGGGGTGAAAGGTGATTTTTTAGGAGATCTATCAACTCCGCATAAGTTTTTGTGGCAGGTATGTCAGGCGAAGTCAAACTTGAAAGTAGTTTATAATGTTTGCTTCCTAAGCAGTTGATCAGTACCATTACTTTGGCTTCGTTCGTTTCAGGATCATTGTTATGCAATCCTTTGAGTTTGGAAAAATTTTCCAATCGCTGACAATAGCTGTCAAAATTTTCCGAATGTTCATCGAAAGATTCAAAGGTTAAAACCTGCGTTTGAAGGATGTCTTTCACTGTGGTTGGACGTTGCTGCTGTAAATTACTTATTAGTCCACTGAGGGCATCAATAAGTGGTGTAAGATCTTGAGCCATTTTCTTGAAGTAATTCGATCTGATTTTTAGTAGCGAACAATGATGGATATTAACTGAATATCTCACTCAATGCTGAATATACTCCTTTCTTTTATCCTCGTCGCCAAATTGTTGTATATTTATATTATATTTCGAATAATGATTTGACGAACGTTTTCAAACTATGTATTTTCGACATTGACATTCGTGACAACTTGTATGTACCGAGTCTTGTTAAACAATAATATAAAATAATATATAACAGGATATTGAGGAGACTCAAACCCCGGCTTCAAATCACGCAATAGGCTTTACAATGACGCCAAAGTGGGAGCCGAAACGTCGACAAAATAACGATTCCATACGCGGTTCAACCAGAAGTTCCAGTAATAACATATCCGACCGCGGAAACCTAAACAAAATTAACTCATTTCCTTCCGAAGGGGTAGGTCTGAACCCACACACCTCCACCTGAGACGCCACTGTATGTATTTCACCCATGCTTCCTACAGAAAAGAGTCGGCGATCGGTTTGCGAACTGTGCGGTAGCCGGACAATTGGATTCAACATTATATTACGGTTTACTATTTAGTTACAGCCTCGTCTATACAGATAAATCATGGCTGCAGGTTCGCATATACGAATATGGCAACTTGAAAAATGGGCTTTACACGACCAGAGTAATTGTTATTGATATTGAATATACTTCATGGAAGTGTGCGAGAACGGCAAACAAAGTACCTACGATTTATCATTTGGCGTAGTCGGTTTATAGATATGTGAGGAATTTTAAAAAAAAGTTTTCCTAGTAGTTATTGTTTTTTGTAGATATGAAAAGTTTTCCTAGTAGTTATTGTTTTTTGTAGATTTGAATCCTCATTCAATGAGGTATATATGCTTTTAATGAGAGTACGTCCTCTGGATGGGTATTGATAGAGTAGTTACAGACGTTACACATTGCATCTACAACAATAAAAACAGGTGAGTTACAGTTAGTTGCTGTTGAATCAGAAATAGAAAAAATAATGTATCGTGAACATCAATTTCGATATGCTGAACATTAATTTGAAGTTGAAATGAGTTCTGTAATCATGGTCCTACAAAGGTCATATGAAGATCATATTCAACATTCTTCCTGAAAAAAGATATAATCTGGATACACATGAATCCACCCATCTAGTTATCTTCATTCGTATTCCCTTTAATACTTCGATTCTCTGGGTAATCTTGTCACCAAAGCCAAGAATTTTTCGATCCACCCAATCTCTCTCCATGTACCTCACTCCAGTGAGAAGTCAACTGATCGAAGAACCAACATCAAGTTTCCAGATCGGAGAAGCATCTTCTGCTTGGATATCTGCTCACTCATGAAAACTGATCCTCTTGTTCCATAGCAACCCCATTGAAGTTACTAGATTCTTTTGTTCCAGTTGTCTGAAAGAATGATTCTTAGGGCTCATTTCACCGATCCAACTTAATAGAGATTCAACTAAGCTTGGAACTGGGACGCCGATTAGCAAATCCATAGCAACAAATCCTGGCTCAGATAAATCACAACTGAAGCAGAGCGATGTAACTGGCCCTTAGAGTTTGGAGCTTTTCACGCTTTTTTGCTGGGAGATCAGATATAGATCCTTGCACCGTAACTGCAACGAATACTTCTGTATTTTTCCATTGATTGCATTGGCTTGACAGATTGTTAATCGTAGAACTTTCATAAATGAGGAGTGTTAGATTGGACAATTCGAAAGAAACAAAAAAAGTATCTGAATTATTTTTTTCAGAACATTCAGTCAAAATATGTTTTAATATCGCAGTTTCTTTCGAGGCACATCCACAAAGTTTCCTCTGAAAAATTATTTGCTTTCGTTTGGCTTCAGGAAAGAAGAATCCCAGAGAATTAACATGTATATGTATTAACGATGAAGATCAATTTCATCATATCTCGACCCAATTAACATGGATCTGAATTTGAAACGAGAAACACTTGAATGATGCTTCTGCAAATGCCGCAGAAGCGCCCGCTATTCCATCTACTGTATCGTACCACAATTTGAATATATATGATATTACCCACCAATTTACATTCATTAATGTTCCCTTTTTCTTTGATACTTTTCACTGAATCAATAATTATCATTATTCATTCGAAAAATTATAGGAGAATTCCTAATATCATTTGAAAGGATTATTCCATCTCATCTCAGGGTCATCGTGGTGCTAACTCATTGGAAAGAGCTCTCAAACATAGACCTGATTTTTTTTGTGAATCACTAGATATGATAACGATCTTCAGTCTTGTGTTCAGAACCGTTGATCATTAGTTAATGCTGACTGAATTTTTTTTTATTTGCAATATACTGAATTCACTTTTTCTCAAGAATATCTTCGACTTGAACCAAATGATTAATTTTATTTCAGGTACATCTTCTCGAATTTTCTCAAAATCGGCAATTGGATGCAGAAAAAAGAGGTTATCAGTTATGAAATTCGTGCTATATATGCACATTATTATATGCCTCTTCCTGTAAACGTGTAGAATGAAAATTTTCATGAAAAATTAAATCAAATTCGGAAGCAGTTGCTCTTACTGCCTACGCAGAAAAAATATAGTACCAATGACAGTGAAAGTAGAGCACATAACTATTGTTTTGAAGATTTCAATTAGATAAGGAAAGAACTTAAAGTTTGGTATCCAGTCACGAAACGACATAAATTTTTGAAGTTTGGATGAGAGCATGCTGTGGTAAGTGTCAAGAATTAGAGGAATTGAGCATTTCAACCATGCCTCACTTGGGATCCAGACTTACATACACCAAATATTTCAGAAATTCGGAAGCTAGTATTGGAAACTCTCCCAGTCAGCAGTATCTTGTGAATGATATTGTCAAGAATCCTAAGTATTCCTTCATCAATCCCATTTATGTTCATGTTCCTTTTTCTGAGGATAACTCAACCGATCAGGTTACCATCATCAGAATATTTTCACTCCCAGAATGTGATCTGGGGTGGCTTTAAATGTGCTTACTCATCACTGAAACCTGAAATCCTTGGGAAGAAAGAACAAATATTTTGCCATTTCGAATACTTTTTCACCAACCTGAAGCAGTGGATTAGATGAGATACCGCTGATAACAAATGTACTAATCGTGATCACTATTATGATCACGCTCACTTATTTTCTATGACTTTGTCAATCAATTTCGGTGAGGGATTGACGACTTGGCTCAGGGAAGTCCAGCGTTTGATTCAGCACATATTCACTGTAGTAGTAAAATGTAAAAAAATCGTGAAAATTAAAACTTTCGTTTTTCCATCTCTTGCTAGTTTTCGAGGTAATCTGGCCAAGTATGGAGCGTTAGAATGTAACGGGTCTTGATGATTCTTAATATTCCCAGCAGTTTTGAAAGCTCTGTTCTTATCTGCGAGTCATCTTTCATTATTCCTAGAATTTGTTTTCATTTTGATTTTCCCAATTCTCTCAAATCGAATCGATTAGAAAATGTAAAATACTGTTTTTTGGACGAGTAGACAAAATTCTAGGACGAGCCGTAGGCTCGTGTTGCGTACACTATTTTTTCGGCAACCGTCCGGGAAGTGGGTACTTTTTCTTTGAGAAAAGTTACATTTGGGGTTGCGTTTCTCAGAGGATATAATTTCATTTTTTCGATGTGCAGGGAAGATTGGGGTTAGCTTTAATGTAGGTCTCTGGGTTTCCACCTTTAGCCGCTGCCGCCATCTTGGAAAATAGGTGCAAAATGTTTATGGGCATTATCTGACAAACTATCCATTTTACAGAAAATGTATGCTGATATTTTTTGTTGAAAATTGAATTCTCTAAAGCTTTGATCTTTTTCTTTGATTGTAAAATCGAAAATAACAAAGTTTTGAAAGAAAATAGTTATAAATAAATAGAATAAATAATTAAATAGAAGGACAAGTGTGGCAACCCTACAAACTTGGATTTCAGCTCACCCCAAACCCCACACATATCAAAAAAAAATTAATTTCGTTCTCGGAGAAACGCCCGCTAAGGCTCAAAAAATGTAACATTTCAATGTCCTACTTGGTGATTTGGTAAATTGTGTGTGCAAATTCAAGATAGCAGACCTGCTCAAAAATTCGGTCCTCGGCGAATTCACGCACAATAAACACCCGTTACGCGAGCAACAAGCTACCGCTTCATCCCATCAGATAATTACAATACTTAAGAAAAATCTCCCACCGAGGCTTACCCACCTCAGTACCCCCATTATCCTGGCGCGAATTGATGCAAACGACCGTTCGAAACTGGTACCTGCGTATTATTATGGGATAATAAGTCAGTTTGAGGAGACGGCTTACTCCAATTAAGAAATAAATTCAGAGCTCCATTGACAGGTGTGATTATAGAGTTCGATTGGACTTGCGAAAATCAGGGCAAGTGGCGAGATCGATTATTGTCGAAATTTCGAGGGCCTTGTTAACAGTTTTGATGGGACGAGTCCAGGGGCGGTTACAAGTGGGGCTCATGGAGACCTGTTCAACTTTGGCTCTGAATAGTATCACAGATGGTAACATAAAAAACTATTTTGGCCACCATGATAATTCCACCGCTTTCGACCCGTTTCATGAGACAGGACAATAATCTATTCTTGAAACATAAATCTGTTTTCTTTTTCTCTCCTAGATTGTTTTTCCATATATGTAGATTGTCACGAAAGGAAAGCCCTGTAATGTTCGAAGAATACCGCTCAAATCAAGGCACAGGAGATACGAATTAACATTCATTTCAAATTTCTGAAATCTGTAAGCCTCAGACATACCTCTCTCGGCAAAGAGTTCCGAAGTTCCTCTGTTCTATTGAAAAAAGATCCCTGAGCAAGAGAGGTTCGATAGGTCTTCAAGTTCACAACCAAGTGGTGGGAAATCTGTACACGTCGGGTCATCTGTGTAGATACTGGCAAGGGTGAAACTAATGATGACAATTCAGAAGAGTACCGACCGTGAAAATATATATGGAAGAGAGACAAGTTTCTGACCCTTCTGCGATGCTCCAACGAAGTGAGCGAGTCCGTGAGCGAAGAATCATCAACAAGGCGGATTGCCTTTCTCTGGATAGATGTTTTGGTGCCGAACTCCACACATGACCCAACTAACATTTCAGGACAGTTATTCCACATGCCGGGGAGAAATGTCTGAAAAAAAGAATAAGACTGGTAGTACAAGCCTTGAATATTCAACTTCAAAGTATAAATGATTTATAAGTAGCAACCTTGGTTAATTACAGGAAAGTAATCGCCTTCAAGTTCCATAAGCCACATTAGACCAAAAAACATGTGAGAAATTACCTATTTTCTCCTTCAAAAATGAACCAACCGTCGCAAGGATTGGGGCGTTTTGAATTCTGGTATTATTTAGGGTATAATTCACGAAGCAAATGTCATCATAACCCAATGAATGTTTTGGTATTCTCTCTTGGTGAATATTTACCTAAATGTGACTAGATATAAGCCGTTACGGTCAGGGAATATAAAGGTTATTTAACAGGTCTAATAGTTCAATTATTAACTTGATTTCATACCGTAAGAAGAAGAATATTGACTTATAGGTACATTTCAAAAATTACGCCATATTTAATTAGAATATCTGTTTCACCCATCAATAAATATCGATAATATATTGAACTTTAGTTCACTCTGACGATTTATTTCTGAATAATGGCTGCATATGACATTTTAAAACAATAACTTTGCTAAAAGAGTGTTTTTTGGAGAAAAAATTCAAACATGTGCAATCAATCTGAATTATTTTTGCATTAAATCGCATATTTAGAGAGGCCCGTGAATTTTATGAAGTTAAGAACCATCATTTTACAGAAAATAGCATGTAGCTACCGTATGACAATAATTTTTATATTCCCATACCTATTGCCCAGCATTTCATGTAGACCATAGCTGATTCGTTGTGGCAACCAAATTATGAGAAGTTGAGATAGAGATAATATGTGTATATGTATGCTATTCATATGAAGGAACCTCTCTTTGTTTACCCATTCGTCCAAGGGAATAATTGGTAACAAAAAGGTCGATTTAAGCTTGATATTAACTTATTTCTGACCGATTTCATGTCAAAATTACTTATTTTTACCCTCAATTTAGTAAACTAGATCCAAATATTCCAATTTTCGACGTCCAAATTACTTCGAATTTTTTCCCCACATTGGTAATTACAAGGTAAAAATTACGATACCTAGTCTTCTTTCAGAAAGGTCGCCGACCTGATCGAAGGTAAGATGAACGTAATTATAACCAAAAATATTAGTTGGGGAGAACTATATTCCAAGAGAGGTCGTATTTGAGCCTTGTAGATCATTAGAAGCTGACGAGAAGTGAAGTATTTCGCACGAAATAGAAATACAAGCTTTGGCGATCGATCCCATTCCATTCTTGCCACTAAGTTCATATTTTCACTTTTTTGAACACTCTTTCTAGTGCGCCCAGAAGAGAGAGTTTTGTGCGGGCAAGGATCAGTCGAAGCGATCTGAGACGAATTACTGATTTTTACCGTAATTCAAACTGTAGCAAAACCTAGAAGAACCCGTAGTGCTACTGAGTCCGTCGATGTATTCAATCTAAATATCCCACCTACCAGAATTGGTGTCTAGGCAACCAGTAATTGCCTGTTGCACCGAGTCGACTAGAAAAAATCCACGCCAACTGCGGATTGAACATACATTAAAAGAGCTGTATCGAATATATGACTGCGCCGTAAACCGCTTAACCACCAACCACGACCATGATCTACCAGTGACTGGATATATCGATGTTGTTGTCAGACTTCACGCTACTGATATCCGATTTTGTAATCAGGTCAACTTTTTTGTGTAACATACAAATTCAGGACCCTCAATTATCACATACAATCCAGTTGGATACTTTTTGTAGAATCGTTTTCAAATACTGAATGAGTATTAGAGCTGGCTCCATTTTTTTCCTTGAAAATACCCTGGTCAAGCAACTATATCGTAGTCGGTATAGGGATTACGTACACATAAGGAAAAATATATTTCTGTGGATATCACGAAATATCCTTGTATATAACTTTAGTATTGCGATCCTTCAACTATATATTATCGTTGATTCATTGCAGTTCATTTTGTCACTCTGTGTTCGTTGAACGGATATTCAAATGCCTTCTATATATTCAGAAATGCCTTGTTTCTTTTAGTATTAGCTGCATTCCTCATAAGTATTTCAATCTCTTTGATAGGCTTACCTGATGTTTGCTAAATTTCAATCTGGATCACTCTAATAACCTATTTTGTTTTAATGAGATCATCTCGATACCCTAAGTGCCAATTCATTTTGAGGCCGTAAGCATTTTTTGTGTCGTCATCTGCTTCACAATCAACTTTTTTCTTCATTGCATTGAATATGCAAAACAAGTCGGTAAAACTTCGGTCGCAGTGAGCATCTATATTAAAAAAAAATGTTGAACTTACGTAATTCGAGCTGCTGTACAAAAAATCCTTATCAAATTTTTGGCGGTCACGTCTATTTTCGGAAATACAGTCCAATTTTGTGAAAAAAACACCATTTTTCGTAAACAATTTCTGTCTTTGAAAGCTCGCGAAATATTTACTGCTTTTTATCAAAACACCACACACTCTCTTATTTACACGTTTTCGACATTTTTAAGCAGAAAAAAACATCGTAGATTGAAAAAAAACTTTTTTCAAAACGTCAAGAATTGGTTGGGATGTCAATAGTTCAATACTGATTTATTAGCAATGTTGCCGCAGTCATTGTGGAGAACGGAGGATATTTATGTGGCCTTTTGAAGAACAGTGAATTATTTGAAACAATTATGATTCTTTCGATCTTAAAATGTTACAAACAAGTAAATGTCGACGTGTGTGGTGTTATGATCGAAAGGACAAATTTGAGTGTTAAAAACAACAGAAATTTAATGTAGAAAATCATGAAATTTTGGCACAAAATTTGCCTGCACCGAGAATTTGATCTGGATTTCTCTTGACGAGCCCGAATTAGGTAAGTTCCACATTTTTTGTAGATGCTTACTGCGACCGAAGTTTCACCAAAAAGTCAAGTTGTAGAAGTTGTACTGATTTGATTTATCTTGGAAATAAAGAGAGCACTCTTTTGTAGAATCTTTGCTTCCCAACGTGTTGTTTCGATTATACCATGACTTCCTTCGATCTATGAACTCTTTTCTCATACGGACATTCTCATACTGGTATAAGTACGAATCATAATCGTAGTTTCTTGAAGAAAATGGAATAACCTATTTCATTATCAATGTAATTTTCAGCCTATGAATGAAATTGGGACACTCAACAATAGATGTGGTTGATTCATGTCAAGACTAAACATTAATAACACAGAAAACAATGCTATAGAGAATCGGTCCATAACCCGACCACCGGAAATCGTACTAATTCCCTTCCGTACCGATCTCCATTATTAATAAAAATGAATTTCCACAAAAAAATAGTTTTCCAGTGAGTAGTATCTCTGAATGCTGATGAAGTATTACTTCAATTAATTCTTTTCACCTGTACTGAGATATTAACTGCACCGAAGACGAAATATACAATTGTCAATTCAAGGCTCAGATTACTTATTCAGTCACCTCGACGCTGCATGATTGATTCGGACGAAGCATCTGATAAAGCGTTAAAAATGCTGTCAAAGTTGCTTCAAGGAACACGATTTGTTCGATCCCAGAGAAGAACAAGGCCGCTGCCGCTAATGTGAGGACAATGTAGATTCGGTTTTGACACTGGCGGGTGTCACTTGTTTGTCTGACCGCATTTGTCACAGTCAGCGCGTAGGAGGTGTTTTAAACGACTGAATTAGTTTTGTTTGTTGTGAAAAATGATGCCCATTCTGGAGGTGCGACGTTGGTGAATATAATTTATTCCACTACCGGGTGGCGTACTCAAGATGACACAGTCCAAGGATTTCTCAATCCCGATCAAGATTAAAAACTCTTTCAATTGTTTGAGAATGTTTTTTTGTTTGTTTTTAAGAACTGGATTCTGAATCTGATTGTATCCTATGAACTATGCTGCAATACAAAACTTGGAGTTACAAGGAAACTCTTTGTTGAAGGCAGTATCATGCAAAACGTATGGTTGACAAAAATGTACATCTGGTAACGCAAATTCTGAGCGTTCCGAACCCTCAGTGATTCGATATAGATTTTATAACGTTCAAATAGCATATAGTAATATAATTGGTTCATCAGATTCAGTCGATAATAGTATATTATGCAACGAATGTCTAATGATGGTTATTAATACATGAGCATAAACCGGGATACGAAACGAGCCGAAGGTGAGTTTCGTATGGTTTATGCAAGTGTATTAATAACCATTACATGAGAGTTGCATACGCTATTTTATCTACACCCAATAAATAATGAACTAAAAATATTATATTATTAGGTATTTATATTGAACACAATAATAGTAGGTAATCAATCGTATTTCTTTGAAAAATTGTACAAAATTATAATAAATGGTATAACCACGGAAAATGAAACAATGAGAAATGAAAAAAATCTCTGCCGAGGTCACGATTTGAATCCGGACGTTTCTGATGACTGCCCTCGCCATTGACCACTCGGCCATGAGGGCTCATTAAATTGTTCGAAAATAAAAATATATATGTTGCATTTGTCAAATGAAAAATATAATCCTTTCGATTTTATTTTTGTCTTGTCTGAGACATCTGTGGAGGAGTCGCTGGTAATTCTTCTATATCACTGCTATAAGACATTTTCATTCGATTATCGAAAAATGACTGAATTCTTCAAAAATTCATTACCTACTGATTTTGACTTGACAAACGTCAAAATGCAAAGCTTGCACATCATGCTTGATTGAAAAATAATGGGTGTCTATTGGTTGAAAATCTGTATCGTAATGAAAATCTGTATCGTAATAGATTTCATTATAAAACGGGTTGTGGGAATATAAATGTATTATTAGAGTACAGGTGTAGATAAACTGCTATTATTACACCAATTCTCATCACGTATGTGCTACATTGATATAATGGAAGGCTTATTGTCTATTGTACATAAAAAATTATGTTTTTTCGACGGTGTCATGTAATGCTACCAATTTGAAAAAAATAGTCAACATTTTGAAAAGAGGTGGTCATTTGTATTCAGGCTCGGTTTCAACAACGTAATTTTAATCGCGATTTCCTCAAAATACAATTCTTTTCATGCGCTTCTTTAATCTCGATAGACATTTCCTTTCATTTCACCGTTGAAATAGCTCGATTTCCATCCAGGGATTAAGGAAGCCAGTTTAAGTGAAACGATCATCTGGAAATATTGTTACACGTGAAGTCGAGACCACAGAACTCATTTTCTCTTTGTGTGTTCTGCGTTCTGTGATCCAAACGATCAATATTCTGAGAACAGCAGGCAAATTCTATTTCAGGAATCGAATAGAAATTGTCGAGTTGGCCATAATGATTTCCTGAAGGTCTTAAGTAATGAGGATGTCCGCCTAGACAATTTGTATTCGATTCCTGAAATTTGCCAAGCAGAAGTCTTCGACGATGTGAATTTCATTTGGAAGTGTCTATCATCGAAATTACGAGATGATCGTCTCTTTCTCGAATCAAACGAGGTCTTTGAACGGCAAATTTCTGTTCGTCTTCATTGTCGTCTTCAAATGCAAGACAAATTTATCAGCAGAGGGTTATGATTTCAAAAAAATATACAATATTTTTTCAGAGGACATAAAAAACCTCATAATATAATTGCCAACAAAATCTAAGACAATATTACAACTTTGAAAATACGTGATATTGTTCACTGATAGATGTTACGGAATACGATTGACAGAGCTGCTATCTCGATCAGTTTCTCAATTGCTCGTACGATGGCGGATAATCATGGAATCCTGGTTGGTCGACTTAATCGAGCTTGATGGTCCGGTGAAACGAAATCGCAAAGTTATCTCATTCATATATTCCAATCAGCAAGATAATCCAAATCGCAGTCGTTTGTGAAACCAGGCCTTAGGTCGATCAGAAACTACAGTCATGAAATATATCGCCAACAAAGCAAGAAGCTCAGTTTGGATGGTTAATACTAAAGGGAATGAAGGGTTTCTGATTTTCGAATCATCAGGGAAAAGGGGCCTCCTGAGTAGATATTTCAATTGTCTCTGCTGAGGAGGAGTATGCTGAGATAGTCATCTTGAAAAATGCAATTTGTTCGGTATCTCCCAAACGGTGAGTTCTACCTCAGATATGAAAGATTTTTTTAGCGCTAAGAATTGAATATAATATTTTTTGTATTTCCTTCTATCTTGTACCATAAATGCTACCGGAGTTATTCATGATATATTTTGAAATATCTCTACTGCATTAGATTTTAGACTGAGGGTCCTTCATTTCTGTCTGTAGTTTCTTCTACATCTCTTGTCTCCTTCACATGCGACTGAAGATGTGGAATTCATACGTCGCTAAACGTAATGGACCGATGAATGATGGAATGAAATATATTTCGGAAACTGCATTGTTTTTCATTCAATCGAACCATGACGTTCATACGTTTAGTAGCACGAAAAAAAATTGTAGATAATTCGTGTGAGAGTTTCAGGACAACAAAATTGGATATTATTATAATAATAATAATAATAAATCGTCTTTTATTGGGCGAAGTTTAGTTTAACAACTATTCTAACAATCAGGTTGATAATCAGGTTTCCATATAGGATCGATCTTGATAGATATGTTTTATAATAATCCCAAAATGAACGTGTACTTGCAGCTGTGATGCGGAGTAACTAAATATCGATGGTATCAAACATTAACACATGCAATTTCGTATCACATCTGGAAAAAGCATTGCATTTTTTCCGAGGTATGATGCACGATTTTCAAGACATTGAGATGAACAGTCAAGGGGTACCCTCTGAAGAGTTAAAATTCACACCATTTTTTGAAAATACAACTCCTTTTATCGTTTCTATCCTCTGGTGTATAACCAGCTTTTCAGCTAGGGTGGTGATATGTTGATATCCCACCACGAAGAAACGCCGCTGTGGTGTATGGAGAACATAGATAACACATAAAAGCGACGACATGCTTATCGGGGAAATCGCTTCACTGTAGAAGTTCGTGTTCTTCTAATCGGACATGAAAATATCGAAACCTACATAGGACAAGTCAGAGAAACATATTCGATACTCGCGAAAACCGCATGAATCCTGCTTTGATGATATGATGAAGCATATGCGTCACATTATATCGAACGAATCAGTTGCACTCAATGATTTCTGTAGATGGATATTCTATTGGGCGTTTTCGAGGGAATTCTTCAAGCCAACTCCAGTGGAAGTCATCACATTTTTTTGATAATGTCAGCAACATATACATTAACACTCCTCTTCTCTTCTACTCAGTCTCTCTCTTTCTCTCTCTCTCTCTCTCTCTATCTCTCTCTCTCTCTCTCTCTCTCTCTCTCTCTCTCTCTCTCTCTCTCTCTCTCTCTCTCTCTCTCTCTCTCTCTCTCTCTCTCTCTCTCTATCTCTCTCTATCTCTATCTCTATCTCTATCTCTATCTCTATCTCTATCTCTATCTCTATCTCTATCTCTCTATCTCTCTCTCTATCTCTCTATCTCTCTCTCTATCTCTCTCTCTCTCTCTCTCTCTCTCTCTCTCTATCTCTCTCTATCTCTCTATCTCTCTCTATCTCTCTCTATCTCTCTATCTCTCTATCTCTCCCGCTCTCCCGCTCTCCCGCTCTCTCGCTCTCTCGCTCTCTCTCTCTTCTCTCTCTCTCTCTCTTTCAGAAAATTGTCGAAGATTCTTTGTACTTTCGCAAATTATGTCAACTGTCAGACTATTGAGAATTTCTGGTGAGTGCTGCCTGGGCGTGTTTGTAGCAAACAGGTACACTGGGATATCGCAAACGTTAAACGATACATTAACGAGTTATAAAAAAATGGAATAGAACTCTAATAGGGCGTGCAAAAAGTTGAGAAAGCACACTTAGGTAAATTAAAGAAATTACAAATAGACATCATTGAAAACACACTTCGACATTTTCGAGTATACTTTTACTGATATAAAAAAAATTCATCTGAAAGTAGAAGGATTGTCAACTCAGAAGTTCGAATAAATATATATATATATATATATATACATTCTAGAAAAGCGCCTCAGCTCCTATATAAACAAGTATAAATTACTTTCTGAGAAACAATTCGGCTTCAGGAAGGAAAAATCAACGGAAGACGCCATATTGACACTCACACAAAAAATATGTACTGCCATGGAGGGAGGTAAACCATGCCTATGTGTTTTTGTGGATCTCTCTAAGGCTTTTGACACGGTGAGTCATCAATTACTGCTGCAAACTCTGCAAGATATCGTAGTCAGAAATAACAGCTTACAATTATTTGACTCCTACCTCCGAGATTGACATCAGTTCGTGAAGATAGGAGACGCTTGTAGCAACTCCAACACTGTCGAGTATGGAGTTCCCCAGGGGTCGGTACTGGGTCCTCTTCTCTTCAATATTTACATAAACGGAATGTTTTCACTGGAGACTCGCAGTGATATCCTCGGATTTGCTGACGACACAGCTATTTTTTACGAAAGTAATTCCTGGAATTAACTTAAAAATACAGTGGCTACAGATTTTACGGCTATCCAAAGTTGGCTCAATTATAAATTACCTACTATTAATATAGATATAACGCACTACTTACCATTTTGCTGCAACAAAACAACTGCACCTGACTTTGACTCCCTACAGATCATCACTCCCACTGAAAAATTCCTAATAAAATCAAAAACATGAATAAAATACTTGGGGGTGTACCTAAATATGAACTGTAAGTGAAATAAACATATCCAATTCATTTGTCAGAAGTTGAGATTTATTCTCCATAAGTTCAAAATCTTGGCCTCCTTACTACCATCGAAAAAATTGAACATACTCTACTACGCTCTAGTAAAGAGCCATCCCCGATACGGTCTATTAGCATGGGGAGGAGCCTTGAAAACTCACCTGTATCCTCTAGAAGTACTACAACAGCGGTTCTTGAAAACTATTTTCAAAAAAGAATCCACTCACTCATCCGATGCTCTTTATTCGGAGTCCAATATAAATATTTGATATCCATCAATTATTATATCTGAGAATGAACATGCATTATCACCAAAAGCTGGGATTTGAACTGCCTCACATGAATACAATACACGTCGACGAGATCAACACATTATACCACAAATGCAAAAACGGATATCTCAACGATCATATTCCTATATTGCTCCGAAGCTTTATAACACACTTCCTTGCGAAATTAAATCGATTGGAAATCCATATCGCCTCAGAAAAGAACAGTCGTTATTCATACATAGAGAACCCCGAAAAAACATTAAGGAAGTCATCATAGGTCGACTAAACTGACGATATACAAGCGTTTTTCATTTTCAGCTCCTCTAACTCATTACCCACATGTATCAACTAGTGTAATTAGCCTTTTAGTTTATTTATATAAGTGCTAATATACATAATGAACATTTAACTTTCATGATGTGTCTTATTTATATATGTATATATAATCAATTTTCACTATTTTATCACTAACAAGCTCACTAAGAGCTTCTGTGACATACTTGTTTATTCGTCCCTTTTTTATGTATTTTGTTCAATCTATGTTGATGATTATGATGAATAAACTTATTATTATTATTATATTATGCATATAATAATAATAATAATAATAATAATAATAATAATCGTCTTTATTCATCTCTTTGAAATGTGACATATAACAAGAGAGAAAGGTATAAGTAGAGATGAATGGGCGAAGTATCAGCTTGAGCTGTTTTTCAACTTGATATATATATATATATATATATATGTATATACAGGGTGTTACATAATTTTCTGAACAAGCCATATCTCTGTTACTGGGAGAGTTAGAAAAGAAATCGAAAAATTATTTTTCACTCAGAATAGCTTTCCATATAATGCACTCAAATTCATATTCATACCCCTGAAAATTTATCCCAGTCCCCATTATCTCAAATGGCACCATCCATTTTTTTGCAGAAATATAATCGTTACATCATCATTCACCTATCTCATTTCAAACATTATTTTTTGAATTCGGTATTGATCAGTAGTTCCATTTTTCGTTTGTAGGAACATTGGTTTTTAGAAGAAGAAAATTGTTCTTGTTGATATCCCCTATAAGTCACTCAACATATTTTTTCACTTTTTGTCGAGATCAAATATCCTAACACCAAACTGATATAATTTGCACTTGACGCGTGTTTTGCTACAAGGTTAGCACCTTCAGGAAATGAACGCTGATAGTGACACAGAATTAGTTATCTTCTCCCGAAAGATGCTAACCCTGTAGCGAAACGCACGTCGGGTGCAAAAAATTCCAATTTCATATTAGGATAATTGATCTTTACAGAAAGTAAAAAAATATGTTGAGTGAATCGCAAGAGATATCAACAAGAACAATTTTCATAGGGCGTCTTCTGAAAACCATTTTTTGTACAAACGAAAAGTGCTACTGCCAACCAATACCGACTTTGAAAGAACATTAAGCAAGTAATAAATATTCAAAATAAGTTTGTCGCCAGATAAACAATGATTTAACGATTATATTTCCACGAAAAACAATGGTGGGTGAATTTTTGTGGGGTATGAACATGAACAGATCATTTTGAGTGCGTTGTATGGAAGGAAATTCGATGAGAATTCTTGGACAATCTGTAAATATATATATATATATATATATATATATATATATATATATATATATATATATATATATATATATATTAAATGACTTCGTTCAAAAAATCCAGATTATAAGAAATCAAAGTTCTTATCTTCAACCAATATCCTTATGTCATCTGCAAACAATTCGTGAAATTTGTGAATATTATCAATATTTATTAGATAAAGTCATGGGTCAAGCACTGATCCTAAAGGTACTCCACATCTAACTTTTCATTTCTGTGACACAGTATCTGATCATGTGTTTCCCTATATTTCAGTTTGGCTGATATTTTGCGATATGACAAATATAACTAAAAACAAGTATTTTCAACTCCTTCGATGCCATATGTTCTAAGAAGAATATATCGCTCAAAAGAAGAATATATTGATGAAAAACACCTGCAATCGATGATGATGATTTGTACGTACTACCAACGAAAATTATTCCTTGTATAACCAATTACCAGCTACGCCCTCGTACACCGCGAATATTACCATAATACGTATTTGGCGAATATTTTTCGCGAGCCTTCGTTCCTCGCACCATCATCAGTATCGAGAGATTATCGAAATACGTGCGCACGTTTGTATCTTCGCAATGCGGAGAGCGTGATATATAGAACACATCCCAAATAATTGGTTATAATAGTTCAAGTTCAACTCGTGTGAACAAAAGGACGGCTTGGAAATTATTGCTTTGGATCGGGAGTGGCTGTGTGACCGAGCAGACGGTTTCGTACGATATCGGTTTTGGATGTTTTTGCTTGGCAAGCCCTCTTACACCAAGATTCCAAAATGCAATTCCCCGCTGCACCTCAAGAAAGTTTCATGTCCCTATTTATGCTATTTCCTCGAGCTGGATGGAATAAAGCATCTTCTATTTTGGTGCGATAAGTGTATCTGTCAATGGAGATATTTTGATGGGCCAATTAGAAAGAGTCTTGTACGTGTACTGACAGCGCCGATCATTGGAGCAAACAGGAATTATTTGGGCATTTGCGGTTGAAAATAATTTTGAAATATACATAATTGAAAACATTCCGCCACAATATAATAATTCAAAATGATTTCGGTTTAATCAACAAGGCTGTGTGAAAGGAAATTGTGCCAAGTTTCATTTTCCCACACTTCAACTTTCCTAGTCACCATTGCAATAGTCAATTATAATCGGTGTTCGATTTTTCTGATTGACTTTTCCGAATATGTAAATGTGAACGAATAGCGAATCATTCTAACCTAACCATAATATGAAAAATTCGACCAGCTATGAAAAATAAAAGAATTCGCTGTCCACGTGAAATATTATGTATATAAAATCAGATTGCATCAGCTTCTGTAGAACAATCACTAGAGAAATCGACTGATTTCTGCATGAACAGTAGTATATTCTATGTGAATCTTCAAGGTGATGAGCGGGTTTTTAATATAATCTTCGACTTTCCAAAAGTGCGACAAAAACTTGTCCAGAAGGCATAGCTCCGTGCAAAAGTGACGGCTACTGTTTTTTATTTTTGAAATCCTTGCTGTAAGTTAACCTGCAAAACCCAGAGTTAAATCAAAAACTTTGGTTTGAGTAAAACTGGTTTCAGAGATGAATTATCTCAAAACCAAACCGATATTTTTTGCACTCGATGCGCGTTTTGCCAAATGGGAAAGCATCTTCAGAAAAAGAGAATCTATATTGATCAATTGATAGTATCAATTCACTGAAGATGTAAACCCCGCATTCAATATTATTCGCGTTTTCTTCTGCTGATAGATAAAAACCCGATTGGTAGCGAGGAAAAAATTCTCTTTTTCACATGTCTGAGTTTAAGTTTTTTCTCCCTGCATGAAAGCTATGTGAATCTTTTGCTTTAATCTCCGAGAAGCACTTTAGCCTTTTGTGATTATTTCATTTAACAATTATGCTCTTATGACTACCAATTATCTTGCCTCCAATATCATACTGCATAGTAAAATCTATTTCTTTGTTACATTTTCAATTAAAACTACAATTTCATTTGGAAAGGTTTACTCAGAAGATTCGTTATGTTGCTGGTAGCTTATTTCTTCTACTGTATACATATTCCCAGTCACTTTCATATCACGCTTCTAGTTTAGTTCTCAGTTTCCGACGTAGTTCGTCGTTTTGGACATAGAGTTTCCTGACACTCTTCCAACGTGTTCAATCAGACCCTTGAAATGGATAGTATATCATAAATGGTATACCGTAATCTGAAAAAAAATTTAAGCTGGAGGGTGCGGGAGTGGAAATGGAAATGTCGTTCGAGGGTGACCTACTCTGTTCTTTTTCCCAAATTAAAATCAAATTGTTTTGAAATTGTTCATTCCGATAACCAGCTGACGAATGTCAACCCTCAGAAGTCAAAACTTGTTCGAGCAATGGATTAACGAGCTTTCAACGTGTAATACCGGCAAGGTGACCTGGCGGGGATTTGAACCCCGTTCTTCTGCTTGAAAGGCGGATGTGTTAACCTCTTCACCACCGAGACATCTTCTTGTTCAATTTACGATTTTTTATATCCAAAATGAAGTGATATCTTGGCCGTTGTTATAAAAACAAACTATCGGTTCGGCGAGTCTGTAGCCACTCCTGTTGAAAACCACTCGCGGCGCCTTCAGGATTCATCATAATTCGATGTTACATTTTTTGTGTGGGCTTTTACTCGACTACACACGACTATGCAAGATCATGTATTGTTGCATTTTTTCACAACAAACACGATATAGACAATGAAAAAAAAGTGTTCGATCGTTGACTGATGGGATGTTTCAATCATCTGGAAGTAACAGCAATCAATTTGTTGATTCAATAAACAGGATGTGATATTTGAAATCATATTCTGCAACAAGAGGGTGGGCAATGAAGCAAGAAATGAAACAAAAGATGTGGATAGTGAATAAATCGAATTTTGTAAGCAAGTTGTGAATATTGATCATACTAAATACAGGTTAATGAAAGTTCATTACATATATACGGCACAGAGGACGTGTTTTATATATTGTTGATTTCTTGTGTGGATACAAAAACGACTCGGCTTGATGAAAAGGAAAATAATTTATTGAATAATAAATACACACCAAACACACACAAAAGTAACTATCGCCAATGAACTGACTCGCCACTGACTCTCAACTTCAATACCTAGTTAGCTATCTATGAACTTCAGTATCCGCTGTTTCACTACATTATCTTGATTTCTTTGGTACAACTTCAAGATTCGAGCAAGTGACGTTTTCTACATGGTATCAGAACTGGGTAAGTTTCTTCAAAAAGTGGATAGTTTCACAAAAAGATGAGCACACTTGAAAAATGGCTCTAGTCCCTTAACTAATCGTAAAGGTAGGATGAGAATGGAGTGAACGAATTCTATATGTATGCTCACCGACTATATATGTGAAACTTACTAATTTCTTCATACAAGGAAATAGTAAATTCAGATAGCTTCCGATTGTTTTGATTGGAAAACTAATTACGTCATTTGTATCGCCTAAAGCATACGCAGGAATTTCTTCTGTAATGAATCAGTCACTGACAAATGTCGAATATAATTCAACGCCCTCCGTGGTTTAGCCAGGGGAGAAGTTGTTTTCTGGCCGGTGTTAGTCTATTTACCTACTGTATGAGTTAAGTTCAGGCTGGCCTCAACGAACTTTTCCGTATTCGTTACAAATCAATTTGTAGCAACTCTCCATGGAACAGAGAAACTGACATCAGCTTCATCGAGGAGAACTAATTATTCGAAATAAAAATCCAAAAATGTAGTGCATGCAAACGTACGACGGCGTTTTAGTGCCATAGCAAAAATAAAAAATCTCGGAATTGCGACTTTTAATCTGTCAATTGACAGATTTATTCTGTCAATTACGAATTTTAATCTGTCAATTGACAGATATAATCTAGCAATTGCGGCTTTTGATTTGTCAATTGACAGATTTAATCTGGCAATTGCGACTTTTATGAAAGATCTTGATTAGTGTTCAAATTGTTCGGTTGAAACAATGCCACATTATCATCGTACAAGCATTAACGTCAAATAACCTACGATGTAAATTACAACTTTTCATGGATCATATGAATAGTTGGAACTTTATAGCATATTCAATAATCTCATTGATACTAATTAAAAGTTATCCGACATTGAACGTTTTCATTATTTAAAAAGTTACATTCAAGGTAATGCAGCCGAAGTCATAAGCTCATTTGAAAAAAAAATAAATTGAAGCTTGTACTTCATCCAAGGAACGTTATGAAAACGACAGGCTCATTTCATCGAATCACATCGATTCATTTTTCAATTTTCCACTAATAATGAAAGAGTCTGCTTTAAATTATTGAATATAGTCAATATTGCCAAATCTGTCAATTGACAGATTAAAAGTCGCAATGACAGAAAGATTCAAAAAGCAAAAATATTTTGAGAGTGGCATCTGAAGAAAAATGTAGGTGTGGTTTATAGTTGACGGAAACGTTTATCAGGCATTTCGATTCGTCTTCGAAAGCTGCCCTCGTTTCATTTTTGTGATTCCATAAACAGCAGAGATATCACGTGTCGAGAAAGTTATGTAACATTCTTTATTATATAATAGCAATGATCGAAATGGACTTTCATTTCATATGTTGCATGTTTTGTAAATTAAGTAATCGTAATTTCAAAAATATTTTGATGATGTTTCAACTCTAAATGAATGCAGTGAGTATGTAATTCCAATATTTCACATCATATATTTCTTTTTCAAGCCAGTGTGTTTTCATAAATCCTATCACTGAATATATAAATCAAAGTCATTGTGCCAAACCCTTGTGGTTTACAAGATGACACTACCGAAGACCTAGTTCCACAATCCTAGATGACTCACAGTGCCGTTCATGAAATGCCCACGTCCAGTGGGCGTTGACCAGCAGCCATAAAACAATTTTTATACATTAAATAATAAACGTTTAATTACCACCCAATTATTTACTACTAATATCATTCAGCGTCGCACAATAGTCTGCCCACGAGAGTGTTTGTCGAATATATATCATGTCTTATTCAATTTAAATATAATGTAAGTATAATGAACAGCGCCCTCTAGGCAAACCCATCGTGAGTCACACTGGTAGGTGATATAGATGTTAGGAGGTGTGAGAACTCTGCCGTGGCTAGAACAATACGGTAAGGTTTCAGTTATAGGCCGATTGATTTAGACGAAGACGATTATTTGAAGAGTACTAAATGCTTTTTCACAGTTTTCACTTCACTCAAAATTATGGAGATACTGTTTCACCTCCTCATATTGATTTACTACATTATCATCCTCATGTAAAAGTAGGGTAGTGAAATCGATAGGTGATCGAAGACGAAGTAACCGTGTAACAGTTGCACTGATGAACTATCATACCTTCCCGATATGTGCTGACACAAGATACAGAAGGACAGAAAAATCCAGTGTCGTCCAGCAATATCTAGATGATCAACACAGGATTAGTGACAGCAATCTCAGCCTAACCGACGTTGTAAATGATTAGAGGTATTCAAAAGTCGAGAAATGGCAACATGTACTATAGTCGGGCTGTTCAAAAGATAGAATGATCACGTGAACGGCACGCACTCTTTGAATGTTCCTCTCCCCAATGTTACAAGTCCGATTTACACCACCCAACAAAAACGTCGCCGCGTCGTCCTCCCATGAACTCTTGGGATGCTTTTTTATAAGTGTTCATTATTACACCTTTTCCTCCTACAGTTAAATGTCTTTTTTTATCTTTTTCTTGGAGGTGAAAGAGTGTTTCCATCCATATTATTTAATTAACGTAACACACGTGAATACAAAGCACAAATGAGTACATTACAGTGTAAACCGTTCTTCATTATTTTCAGTTTAGAAGGCGTGGCTACGCCGGGCAGGCTATAAATAGATGCAGGCATTCACTGATCACGCGTCCTTGAATTCTATCTTTTGAACAGCCCGACTATAATGATAAGAATAGTAACAGAGGGCCTAATCCCATACAGTCCGCTGTTAACAATAATTTCAGAAATATAATTGATATTTTGGAATGAATATACTGAGAATAAATCCATATTGTGGTCGAATTCTAGGCACTGAACTTTCAGGATTGCCGATACTGATATATCGCGTAGAAAATCAACTGCAAACTCTTTTGGTGATCAAGGAGAATTCAATATGTCATCTGATGAATCATTCAAATCATATATCCAGTGTACCTTGCAATTCGAAAGGAGTATTTGTATTAGCAGCTAATAGTATTTCATCCGAATTATATCTTCGATACTCAGAAGTGTTGGGAAATATTAAACAAGTAATAATGAGCTGGGGAAATCAGGTATTGAGCTCAAGTGAATAACCGAAAGGAAAAGCATGATGTTGACTGGTGAACTACACCTTTATACATATTTATAATCTCTTATATTGTGAATTATACGCATGAATTTCATTTTGGATTATTATCAATTGGATATGATTCTGGTGCTCTAAATTCAGGTTGAAGAGAAATGACTCAACTTCTTTATATTGGTAAGGAGAATGATAATATAATTCCAGGAAAATTGTTAGAAACGCCACTACATTATCTGAAAAGCAACATTTCATTAGGTGAAATAGAAAAAATGCTTCAGGAATTCGCTGATAAACAAAATTTAAACTTCTTGAAATACCTTGTGAACGATTTTTTCAAATGTACCGAGGATATTTCAATGTAGTTACCTACCTGATTTTTTCTAGAAAATAAATGGTAAAATTTATCCTTGGATCTCTCGAGCTATCGATACACATAATAGTGAATATTAACAATATTTGAAATGGGTATGGTACAACGGACATATCCATGTATTTATAAACAAAAAAAAATTCTGTCCAATCTATTTTCGCATGTGAAATGTTGTCTTTCTTGAATAATGTTTCAGTTGTTTGTGATGATGATTTGTATGCCAACGTTTGAAAATCAATCACTCTATCAAGTTGAATGAAATCAGTTACCTACTTTATTTTGCAAACATTATGATCTGAGATGTTTTTCCATATCCTGATGTGTCCTGACTATGTAATTTGAATTGTAAAATGTATATAATTTGATTTGATTCAACAGTACCTACTACCACCCAAGTATTGCTTATGATTTTGTTCATTAAAAAAAGGAAGTCCATTTCCAGATTCAATTTTGGTTCTATTAGCAAGTAGGGCATTCCACACATCTGCCAAAGTGACTGGACTAAGAGATGTATACAATGGGATTTATTATTTTGTTCTAGTTCTGATATGAATAATTCATGGTGACTTTCAATTTTGCTCTTTCACCTTTGTGAGCTAATCGGAATAATATTTCTTGAGACCACGGAAATGAAAAAGCCATTTATAGTGAGCAATAATTTTGCTGGGTTCCTTCTTATATTATATCTGCCCCTTACGGCTACTGATCCCACTCAAAACAAATATAGCAAATATATTCAACACATTTCACAGAGGTATGTCACTGAATCGAAACAGATATCATGAGAATTTAAAGCTTTTTCATTTTCAGGGAAGAGAAAACTCAAAAAACTGGATTGCAGTTTACCTCCTCCAATGAAATTCAAGCAAAATTTATATATCATACCTACTAACTTGTATGTTTTTTATTCTTCATTGATGAATTGTATTCATGCATATTTGAAACCATTGGAACTGTATCAGAAATACCGAGTTAACTCCTTGGAAAAAATCACCAAATGTTCAAGTTTACAGGGGTCGCAATAAGGTATATTTTGGAAAAATAATACCTGATATATGAGAAATGTATATGCTGAAGATTCACGGAGACCTATGTGCACCTGGGAGATCTGTATGATGGATCAAGTAGGAAACGTCTTGCATACAGAAATAATAGAACTAGCTGGAATTCACCTCTTACAAATCAATCAAGGTACCTTAAAAGCGATGCTGTGTTGCTTTTCATTATAACGTTCTATTATAGGGCATGGCCCAGCTCTTCAGGTTGACTGACAGTCATTCGATATCTGAGCAACGCCGAGCGCGGTTAGTAGTGGATGGGTGACCATACAGGGAAATATCGTGTCGAAAGCCCGTACAGCTGCAGCGGAATAGCATATCATAGCTCGCAGACAATATATCAATGAGCACAAGATATATTGAGGATATGCCGTCCTTCGGAGGGGACGTAAAGCCGTCGGTCCCGATTCCATGGATGTTGGGCTCGTTGAAGATCCCTACCTCTGGTTGGAATACCAGAGGGTTCGGCAAAATTTCCGGTTGGGGGAAGTGTGCTCACCGGCGTTGGTGATTGGCCTTGGTAGCGGAAACAGGCCGACGTTAAATAAAGAATTAAAAAAAAACGTTCTATTATGGAGTATTCTGGATGACTATTAATTATTTTTTTGTTTCAGGAACATTAACTTTGATTTTATGATGTTTGTAAGCATCGAAGTTCAGCAGTTCTCACAATAAAGGGATGATAATTCAGCACTCGTCGCGTCATCCGACAATCCAGAAGAGCACCGACCGTGGAAATATCAATAGAAAAGAGACAAGTGTCCGACCCTTCTACGAGGTTCCAATGAAGTGAGCTAGTCTGTGAGCGAAGAATCACCAACGATACGGATTGCCTTTCTCTGAATAGAATTCAGGTCGTACCTACCTGAGCCTTGTAGATCATTAGAAGCTGACGAGAAGTGAAGTATTTTTTCACACGAAATAGAAATCCAAGTTTATGGGGAGCACCTTTTGCGATCGATCTCACATGGTTTTTCCATGAGCGATTATCACTGATCGTAATTCCTAACATCGAGATACTTCGACCCTACTACGATGTTCCAACGGAGCGAGCGAGTTCGTGAGCGGAGGATCACCATCAAGACAACTTGCTTCTCTCTGAAGAGAATCAAGAAGTTTCAATGGATGTTTCGGTGCCGAACACCACACATGAGAACTGTACCCCAAGATAGGCCGTATTTTTGTCTTGTATCATTTTCGTGTTTGAGAAATGATTGAAAAAAATATTTATTACAATTGTCGAAGATTTAATATTTGACATATTTCGAAAATCTAGCAAAAGGAGAAGTATTCGTGAAGGAGTTTTTAAAAACGGAAAAGCATAGTATTTGGCTGATGAATATCGCCTCCTCGTTGAATAATATACATATACCACCTTTCTTGAAGATACTGTAGTGTAAGACTTCATTTCATAATTGGTTTGGAATTTACAGAATAATCTGAGTTGCAAATGTTTTCTATGGAAGTTAATTTCAACTGCAATAGATGGAACGGAATACCTATATAAAATTTTGTTGGGCCACCCTGCTGGTCACCACTCATCTCTCGAGCTGTAAGTACACCAAAAGAAACGGAACATTTCATTAAAATATCTCCTTATCCAAACATCTATGCATATCGTACCGAGAGAAAGAATAAAAACATGTCATGCGGATATTGAAGAGCACTAACGAAAATAAACATGACTGTCACAGTCTGTTAGTTGATCCAGTAGCTAAGATAAATACGAGATTTCAGCCACTCCTTTGACAACTCAAGGCAAGGCACGGACACTTCACTCGGAGAGGATAACAATTGGCCTGCTCTTGAATATTAAAAGCATCCAAATTCGAAAGGATGAGCAAATGCGGGTTGTGGGGGCGATTTGGACCAGTTCTGAATGAGCAAGAACAAGTGGTTGAGAGTATCAAGAATTCAAGTGTGTGTCAAAAACGTATAATTCAATACCATGTCAAGCTTCATAACAGATATCACCAAAGCGTCTGCATGATGAAACGTTATTGTGATTACCGAAGGAAAGGATATTTCAACCCTACTAATTTTGCTGATAGGAATGGAAATTCTCATTTCTGCAATGAAATCACTCAATCATAATTCTTTCCAACAATATGTAACCTTCATTTTATATAACTTTCTACGAAATATGAAACAAATTAGCTCTGACAACACTATTTGCCATTATATTCAACCTTCAGAGATGTTTATATTTAATAACGTTTTTCTCCTGTCAAAATAGGCGGTGGAGTAATGGCCTGTTTCGACGATGCAAGTTTGTCGCTGCGACTCCAGAAAATTGCATGTGTTCATGCAAGTTTTTCGAGTTGCATGAATCTTTTTTGCGAGAAGTTGCAGCGACTCAGTTATTTCTATGGTGAATTTGTTGCCGCAAACCACAAATATGTGGTGGCATCATTGTGAAGAATATTGATTTTGAACATTTTAATTATTTTTCAAGACTTGAGGAATCAAGTTGAGTAATAAAGTGATTTCATCACAATATCAATTATTAGAAATGAATGAAATTATATATCAGTTGTGATAATGTAGACGTTCATCTTGGTAACATTCAGTGCTATTTTTTAATATTGACAATTCAAACTGACAGCGACATGACATATCTCGCAGCGACAAGTCGCCGCGAGAAGTTGCAGCGAAAAAATGGCATCGTCGAAACGGGGTGTAAGATGGCTATATACTGGTGCTTTCAGTGTTGCGATATTGTTTCAGACAAACCTGAAGACAGGGTGTAGTTGTTCAAAATCACGCCTTAAGGGTGCGCTTGAAATTCCTAAAAAATTTTGAGATTACTCGATCCATGGAACACGTTGTTGCCAATACAGATCACTTTTGGTTAGAACAGAGAATAGAACACGAGATTATTCTGAGGCTGATGAAAACAAACTTCATCTTCAATGAACTATCTCTGAGAATTATCTCATGTTCTAGTACATTCAATAACCATTTGAAAATTTCGTAGTGATCATAACAACAACATTCCAGAGTGTGCACGCGTTCTAAATATTCTATAAATGCAGTGATATGTGTTTTAGATATTTTCAGTTCAACCCAGAAGATTATAAAAAATAATGAGGATATCACTCAAAAGAAAAAATTGGCATTTTCTCACTTCACATATCCATAAAATTTGATCACAATTCTTACTCCCATTCGCTCACACGCATTAACGTTAATAACATTCGGCTGAATAGTGATACTACTTCTAAACCGAGCTTTCGAATTGAGATGACAATATTATAGTGCCCAAATGAAAATAACAAAAATCAACTAATTTTTCAGCACATAGACCAGAATTCGCAACGACATAGCCACTTGGCAACTAAGGACGTACATATGACTGTCATCCCAACTGCGAGAGTGACGATACCTGGCGAATTTTTTGAGTTATTACTACGGTCTACGTCTTCAATTCTTGATCAAATAGGCCAAATCGGTCGTCTGATTTGCTGTCAATCTTTTATATGGTGTGAAAACACCAGTATATAGCCACCTAACAGTGGAGTGATTATTTTGAAGTTTGAGTCACAGAACCATAATCTGCATCTTGCATATTCTAAAAAAAATGGCATCAAAAGGGTGTCAATTCGATTGGAACTTGGGTTGGATAGTTCACGTGTTTGGTTGACTTTTTTATTATACTGATCGAGTTGGTGTGAACTTTCTTCGTATAACACATAACTTTTTCTTATGTAGGCAGAACAGTATACCTCTCCTTTGATAAATTCGACAGATTTCTAGGAAACTATCATTCATAATTCTGTTTAATGAGCAAGGGATATCTAACCTCCAGGTCATTGATTGGAATCCAAACCACTTTTTATCGTAGCTGGAATTCAAATTCGAATAGAACTACTTCCATATCTATCCTGATCATCGTGGGGATCGTCATGATGCATTTCAAAACAAAAAAGGCAATCAGAACTTTTCTCAAAAATGATTAAGACTTTGAGCATTACACAGAGAAAGTCTGAGATGAAGAATTCCTCTTGGTCTCAGTTAACACATGAATATCATCCAAGTGATATCATGGTTTCCTGGAAGAGAATGCCAATGACAATAGTAATCCGAACAATCATATATCTCATTTCAGTAACTGAGGGAAAATCGTTTCTGAAAATAACTGACCAATGAAAATCCTTATTGAAAATACCAATACAGTCTCCTTCAAGATTTTTCCTATCGTTAAAAAATCACGACACAAATACTATCAAAATTTCTTCCCGAAAAAGCTATTCTGGAGTGAAACGCGTGTCACGGTTTCGTCAACCTTTTTGTAGTGAAAATTCCACAGGAAACTGTATTAGAATTCAATGAATTGAGCAAATAGTCTAGTGCCCATCACTATATTCAGATTGCCCCTATCTAAAGACGTATTTCGGTTACTCAACTAATTGAACGATAAATACATGATTAGATTCATAACTGAGCTATAGTTATGTAAAACCGAAACACTCGAATATCATTACGGTAATATCAAATATTGATTCAAGCACCAGCTATATTTTTCTGATCAATACTCCAACTCGAGAGCATTCCATAGGATGAAACGGGTCTAATGTCGAAACTGTTTCGAGAACCCATTATCTTGATGAGTAACCCTTCAACATTTTTTTCTTCAGACAAGACTGAACATTTCAACACAGCAAAGAAATAAATCATGAATATTTTCAAAACTGCCTGGAATTGGGTGGAAATTATTGAATGAATGATTGACGAAAGATGAGAGAAAGAGTCTTTTATATAATCACTCTCCTAACTGTACAATCTGACAGACACTGAATCACATCCACTTTTTAATTTTTCTGTTCAAGTTACTACAACAACGAGAGTCAGATAAACCCTGTGTATTCCAAGTTTTTTCGCAAGACCTGGTTGGCTGGTTGAATAAATCCGTATGATAATCCACTCATAAAAAGTGTTTCTAATAATGTTCCAAAATGAAAACACAAAATCAAATCTCTGTCAGAATGAAGCTTCTATTTTTGGCAAGTCAGTGTGGATAAGATCCCCACCATAGCAAGCTTTTAAAATATTTTAATGTGATATTTTGGTACATAACCTAGAGTTTGTTCTGATGGTTTTCTCCACACTGAAATATGATTATAAGGAATCTGATTAGAGTTTCTGTTCCTTCTGTAAATTTGAATAATGATTTTATCCAAGAATCTTCGGTCTATTGTTTTATTATTCTCATTTGCGACTGATATATAATATGAGTATTATACTCGTGGTTTCTTCAGCATTATGCCATATATTATTCCCATAGGGAAAAGTGGCGAGGGATTGATAGTAATGGTCCTTATTCCCTCATGTAGTGCTATCACAAAATTCCTCGAATTGAATATCACTATAGGAAAACGATATAACCAAACTCCAAAATGTCAGTGTCAAACGCGTAGTTAATGTTTGTGTATTTGTAATGAGATGAATGAAACTGGAGAATCATTTATTTATGATAAATAAATTAGTCGTAAATAAAGTAGAGTATACTACTCGCAATAATGAGTATTATTCTCTCGGAATATTACTCCCTTGCCGCTGACGCGGCTCGGATCGTAAAAATTCCTCGAGAATAATAGCCATCGTTATTCACTCGTGGTATAATCTATTATTGATATGTATGTTTCGTTGGAAAATAATAAGTAGTTGAATTGTCTGAATGACATGATGATATTTTTCATTCTGAGTTCGAGTTATTATATTAAAACACCCAAAGTTAGAATTGTTTCCACTGGCAATTCCATCAGATTGTGGTCCCAGTTTTCCTGTTTACCATAAGGACTTTTGAAAAGTTATCAGTTGTCAGCTCGGACAGTTAGTCAATGTGTCACTTGTTGAATAAGAAAAGAAGCCAAAGGAATCGAAGTTATATAGGTTGAAGGCAGATTCGATGGGAACATGGAGATTCCAATTGAACATCGTTCTGAAGAGTATAGGAGAATATGACGTTTGCTGTCAGCAATAGTACCCGAAGGATTATATTGACAAAATGGTAAGGCAGACGTGATATGAGAACTATAGTTGAGACAACTAGAACAATGTTACAACCTGCCTGTAGGCAGAAATTATATATCTCATATTTCAAGAGCTATGAGGGAACATAGTCCCGTATAGTCCCTCAAGATTCCATAAGACTGTAAGTCGCTATAGCTGCTAGAGAAGATTATGAATTGCTGGATATCTACATGAAGAAATTTTCATGCTACAGCCAGATGGTTTCGATGTTATCATTTGCAATTCGGATTCCTATATGTTTATCGAAACAAGGCCAGTGGAATATTGATCACACTTTATGTCGATGACGAATGATGACAGGAGATGACATGTCTGAAATGGTTATTATATATGAGCTCAATTTGTCGTTGAAAAATTGTCTTCAAAATGTTTCATATCCATGACTATTGTTGAATGTACCCATTATACGTCTGTTTGCTCGACCTTAATGATATCCATTATTCACTAGTGAATAATGAATCATTATTCACACTTCCTCGATTCTATTCATTGGTTATTATTGTTTTGATACAAACAATTGGTTCGTAAAATTTTATCGTGTAAACCACCAATAATTTTCAATTCAGTTCTGCCTTTACTTTTCATAAAAAAAGAAGGCAAGGAGCAACTACTCTGAGTTATCAACGCCTATGAATGTGTGTGCCATATTGAAATAGCTTTGGAATTCAAACAAATTTCACTCAAAACTGTCAACAGTATTGAATAAAATATTTTTAACAATAAAAAATAGTGTTTCCTAAAATATGTATGCAATGTAACAAAATTTTCCAACAAAAAAACTTCAACAATTTTTTTTATTAGTCATGGATAAAGTTCAATATTACACTCGCGTATAATGGCTATTATTCCCCTCTGGGATTCAGGCCACTCGCCTGCGGCTTCACCTCCTGAATAAAAGCCATCATTATACGCTCGTTGAATAATATACTATTATGAATAGCCCAGGTTCTTCAGGAGCTCATTCAGGAGCTTATGCGAGTAAGGGATACTCGGGAACTACAGTTCATGAAGTGGAATCCGAATTTGAAGAATTCTGGTACTCCCTAGGATTCGAACCTGGGTCGGCCCAGTGAGAGGCTGCGCTCTTTTCACCATGACCACGAGACCTAAATACCACATTCGAAATAAATTTTGGAAAATCCGATTCTTCGTATTCACATAAAACATGGAAATTTCATTGTCTTCATGAATCAGAAAGCCTACATGGTGAACATATTGACAAGATTTAACAAGGATAATTTTTTTATCCACAACTAGCAGACCTGATATAAGCTTTATGGTGGTGTAACGAAGCGTTTTTTCACCTTCCAGACTTGTCATCCTGATGGCGGAAAGAATGGAATCTTCTAGCCTGTCGCAACTTTTGTATCACTACTTCAGTCTCTACAGGAACGACTGGCCGTTCTGTCACTCTATCAGGATGTACTGAACATTTCTAGCGTTAACAGAATTTGCTTTTTGCCATGAACACCTTCAAACCGTATCGTTACACAAACGCTTCGTTCAATTCTCAGATACTAGGCTTCTCCGACCTATTTGATATGAATAACTTGAGTCAGTTTTATTGTGATAGTATACCGAACACATTCCTGACCCAGACTTCTGTAAGTTTTGGGTTTTAATTGCTATTTTTCAAGAATTGTGAATTAGGCAGAAGTGAGGTTAGGTACTATAAGAAGTAGGTTTTGAATTGTCCTGGATGAGTAATTCTACTGATAAATAATGAGCCAAAGACCAAGATACTGCCGTGGAGAATATCCTGAAGTTTCAGTAAACCTAGTAAATATTTTTCTGGAACCCTTTCATTAAAACACCATCCATTTTGGTCTGTAAATCTAACACCGATCCCTTTTTGCCTCTGAAAGTTTCTTGTTCCAATAATATTTACTTTCATATAGGTTTCGAATTGGAACGATTTTTTTTGAAACGACAAAAAGTAGTAACCAGATATCTTGGGTTTTTGTGCCTTTGAGTTTTTCAGAGGTGGAAAAACAGAGTACGGGGCCTGGTTTTTACAACAGTTCTTTCATTAGTTTTTCTTTCTGAAAAGGGTTGCTATAAATACGGGAATTTGGAAAGTCGGAAGGAATTGTGTTTTACCTGGGAACCAGTAGAGAATAGTGATTTACCGTAGAGTTCAGTGCAAAGAATTTAATTGAAGTGACCGATCGTTATAATCAGACTAAGTAAATCCGATTTTGATATTTAGAATATTTCTCCACCGTTTTATCTAGTTTTCATTCGACATAATAATAGGTTATTCGTGAATAGTGGAAATTGATAATTGATACCGTGTCAGTTGTCGTATCTCTGTTCGTATATTCGTATTCCGTTCGTATTCCGTTAGCATTCCGTTCCGTTACGCAAGTTTCAGAGCCAGAATTGAGTGAGTTATTTTCAGTTGATTTGGAATCAAGTTCTCAAGTGACACCCAGAAGTGAGAAATCTCACTTTATTTTTTTTTCTCAACGAACTACTGATTTCACGATCCCCCGAGTCATTTGGTACCGTGATTTTGGTTCCCAGCGCTGTGCGAAACCGGGCCTTGGGAACTGAGTTCACCGTTGATCGGTACTTTGCTTTCCCGGTTTTACTATAAATATTCGGCTTCTCAGAGCTTTGTGAGACCGGGCATTGAGAACCAGTCGCTTCTACGGTTGTGGAATCAGTGGTGACAACGCTTATAGAAACTATATATTCATTTTTGGTTTTATTCTCAACGATCTACAGATTCTACGATCTCGAGAGTCATTTGGTACCGTGATTTCGATTTCCAGCGCCTTGTGAAACCGGGCGGTGGAAACTGAGTTCACCGTTGATCGGTACATTGCTTTTATTTAAATATCCTATTCCTCGGCGCTTTGTGAGACCAGGCTCTGAGGACTAGTTGCTGCTAGAGGTATAATTCCTCTGTGGTGGTGAAATCTGTGGTGAAAGTATCCGTTTGCAAAGTATTCACTATCGATTTTGTCATAATTCCCGAATCTTTCTTCAGAGGTACATTTGAGACGATTTTTCAGTCAAGAAGTTTTTTTTACATAGTTCTGAAACTTCTACCGTTTTACCGACCGACCCAACTTCCTACATATATTTAGAGATATCTTTTCTTTGAGTGTATTACCGATTCACCGACCGCCAAAACTATCAATTATTATTCAAATATATTCCTTGAGATTTGGATTTACTGAGTTGCTCATCCATTCAGTTGATTTTACATTTGTTCAAGACAAGCTTCCCTTGTCGCAATTTATATTATCTGACTTTATTTGGTGTGAAGAATAACTCTCAACCTGAATTACAATAAAGTACCACATCAGATTGAAATTTCAGAGTGTTTTCTTCAGTCACCCCACTATTTCAGGTGGGTTTATATTTCAGCAATAATTCAAAAGTGTATACGTTGATTACTGATTGTGTTTTTCTGAATATCAAGTGAAATACCGTCAAAGCACCGTTATTAACCGAACTTTCTAACCGAACCCTTACCGAACCGAAATTCATCTATTCTAGTTGTCTGATTCGCTGAATACATCGGGGTTGAATATTTATATTCGAACACTGATTATTCGGCGTATCTCGCAGCCGGTACCCCTGTTGAAGCAATAGGTGTAATTGAAGCCTACACCTCATTGCTAAAGTCTTTTCTGGTCACACTATCAGACCCCTGGGATACCGTATCTCCATTTGCTGCTACCTGGGCCTCCCTAACGACTTTTGAGGGAGCAGTGGAGCATACCATTCCAAAAACTGGCGCCCGAATTTTTCTTTGGAATTGGAGTCTGTTTCTAGCCGAGAAATAGAACCAGTTCCCGAGAAACCGACAGCGTCACGGAGTAACGCCCGCCGAACCACCAAAACATCGTTACAGTGGATCATTCAGGCCGTCACATGGGACATCCATGAGTTTGTCATTGGAATGGCAGGCATCAAAAGAATAGTGATTCGCATGGTATTTCTCACTGATTTGATTCATTAGGAAAACCAAGAGTTCGAAAATATAGCGATTGAGACTGTGCTGAAAATAAGATATCTTCGAATTCAACCAGCTGTTCCTAGATTGAATATTCCAAGGAATCCTCTATGTGGGGACCTAGAAAACAGGCTATCGTTGCCCTATCAGTAGGTGAAGCTGAATATACAGTGTATTTCTTTATTGTCAACCCCCGTTTTATTTTTTGAACGGGCCAACTCAAAAAATCGAAGCTTGGTGTAATGAAATTGATGCATGAATACTATATTTTGGAGTAAAATTGACACGTAAATATTTCAAGATGGCGACTGGGCGCCATCTGGAAAAACAATTAAATGGGAAGGGAGGTCTTGTGATACATCATTTTGAAGCTCCTGACAAATACACTACAACCCTAGAATATGAAGTCAATATCTTTACCTCCTTAAAATGAAGAAACATTTGATAATTGCCTGCACACATCAACGTTTGACTTCATAATTTTAGGAAATAAGCTGAGTTCAGTTCAGAAGATGCTCGAAATGGTTGACTCAAACGTCTTGACATAAGAACAGCCTATCCGATATTTCACCTCGAACATTTTCGAACACAGCAACGTCGATATTCATACAAATGTTTATTATTCTCTGGCGTACATTCAATATTGAAGCAGGTTCAGTTTCGTATACCTTCTGCTTCAAATAGACCCACAAAAAAGTCTAACGGTGTCAAATTTGCCAAGCGGGTTGGCCATTCCGTAGTACCTCGATGGCTAATCCAACGACCATGGAAAGTATTATCCAAATGGTTCCTTACTTCTCTGGAGTTGAGTGGTGGCGCTTCATCTTGTATACAGTACGATGCAGATGTATGGAATAAATTCGATATTCACAAAATGAGCGTCTTTCGGAAGAAATCCAAAAACAGGTCAACTTTAATTTTTGACGACCCATCTCATGATATTCATATGAAAGACGTTTCGTCGCCGGTGTTGGCGTGATGACGTAATCGAGAATTTTTTTAAATGCATACAGCGATCATGTGGCACCTCATTCAAAAGGTCTACTAATCATCTATTCAACGGTATAACCATGCCAATATTCATTTATACAAGATGAACCAAAACATGTTATTTATTGAAGTACAATAAAATTATAATAAATGTTCAAATTGATGACCTTTAGCTATGATGCAATGTGAAAGCCGGGCACTGAATTCATTTCTAACGTTTTCGAGAACTTCGGGGGTTATTTGTGCAATCTCCGCTCTGATGCGTTCCTTCAACTCTTCTAAATCATTTGGTCGATTTTGGTAAACTTTACTCTTCAAAAATCCCCATGAAAAAAAGTCTAACGGGGACAAATCCGGAGACCTTGGTGGCCATTCGATCGGCCCTCTTCTTCCTATCCACTTTCCTCGGAAAACAGTATCCAGGTAGGTTCGTACATCAACGGCGTAGTGTGGGGGCGCCCCATCCTGCTGGAACCACAAATCATTTCTATTTGGAAATAGCTGATTCAGTTGTGGCATCAGATAATCTTGAAGAAAGTGTAGATACCGAGCACCTGTTACGCTTTCCTCAAAAAAGTATGGTCCTATTATCTGGTTGTTCAAAATTCCGGCCCAAACATTCACTTTCTGTGGATATTGTGTGCTATGCTCCTCCATCCAATGTGGATTTTCTCTTGCCCAGTATCGATAAGTCTGACGGTTTACGTTGAGCATTAAAGTAGCTTCATCTGAAAATATTATATTTTGTATGAAACTCTGATCTCTGTGCGAGCGCTCCATCATGATTTCGCAAAATTCGACTCTTCTGTCAAAGTCATCTTCTAACAGTTCTTGGACCAGCTGAACTTTATACGGATGCCACTTTCCTTTTTTCAACACTCTAACAACAGTCGATTGGTGTGAATTATTATCCAGTGCGACTTGCCTCGTGCTGGTATGGGGGTTTTCTTGGAACGCAAGTACCACATCAAGTTTTTGAACTACTGGAATTGATTTTCTTCCACTTTTAGGGAGATCTTTAACAAAGCCCGTTTCTCGAAACTTTTTCTCAATTTTACTTATTGTTGATTGAGAAACGGGTTCTCGGTTGGGGTATTTCGCATTGAATAAATCACGAACTTCTGCCTGAGTCCTTACTTTATCTCCACAGCCAATCATAATTGAAATTTCGATTCTTTGGGTTTCTGTAAGTTTCATTGCCAGATTATAAGTGATTTAAATATTTTTCTAGAAATAATGTCAACCGCTTCAATGATACTTCACTTCAATGACATCGACTAATCTCAAGTAGAGTGTAGGACTTTTATCACTATTTCTTTTTTCTAATCAACAAAAACAATAGAAGACAGTACGATACTCTATTCTCAGTGGCGGTGCATAGCATTATTTGGTTCAACGAATTACTATTATTTGTAATTCCAGTCTTCTGAATACATAATTTCGGTTGACCCTGTATCAATACATATTCAAACAATTATACTGTTGAATAGACGACTAGTAGACCTTTTGAATGGGGTGCCACATGACATCTGTTTGCATTTTAAAAAATTGTCCATTACGTCATCACGCCAACACTGCTAACGAAACGTCCTCTTTTTGGATTTCTTCCGAAAGACGCTCATTTTGTAAATATCGAATTTATTCGATACATTTGCATCGTACTGTATGTATAATATATTGTGTATGTGAATAATAATATCCATATCGAATTCATCAGGATTACCTTCGACGATTTCGGTGATTAGAGGATCAACAGTAGTTGCCAGCATATTCAAATGAAAATCCTCTGTTGAATTTTGTTCAATTGACCATTTTGGAGATAGTTAACGTGGTACCTATCTTCTTATGAAATCGGAAACTAAATGAGAATATTTGAACTGAACAATGATGTTTCTTGTACTGACATTTTTTTGTCTTTTTTCATGAACAAAAAATTACCTGTCAAACCTTATCGGGGGATGATAGAAGTCCGATTCATACGATCGTTAAGAATGATAGATCGGCATTGAATAGAGATGTGAGTTCCACTTCATTCGTGAGAGAAGTGGAAATAATTTATAATTTTTCATGTTCAAAAAGGAGATCAACTAGGAGATATCTTTACGGAGTCATTACCACGTCCAAGGTTTGAGGAACTGAGATATGGACTGGAAATGATCAAAGAGAAGACCAAAAAAGATTTTTCGGAGAAATGTTGGTTCGCATGATGATTTTTTATAGGAACATTTGATCTATCGTTTATTATTTTTATATTCATGTTCCGTTGGGAAATAATAAATAGTTGTGTGGAGATAATAACATTTTTCATTTTTCTGAGTCCGGGTTTTCATGATGAAACACCAAAAGGTGAAATTGTTTTTACTGGCAATTTAATCAGTTATATCTCAAGAGAACATCAAAGTTCCCAGGCAATATTTTCATGTCCAATATAGTTCACAGTTGGCACCAGGTGAAAAATCCGTGAAAAATGTTGTTAGTGTAGTTTTCAGAATGATGTTGGTATCTACCACACTTTGAAATCGAAATCTTTCTACTTCTCAACGTTCGATATCAAAGAATTCATTTTATAGATTCCAATCGGAAAACGAAAGTTCAGAATGATTTTCTTCTGAAACTTCATTGGAATGTTGGGCATTTGTTTGTCTACAGTTCATCGGATACTCAAGATACATTCAAATGCAAACAAATGACGCCAATTGAGTTAATGTTAATGACAATATACGCAAGAGTCAAGAACTACTGCAACCAACGTCCTTCATTTCATTATGCTGAGCTTTAATTAGATAATATGGAGTTCATGATTGATCATCTCTTTTGCAATTCACTGCTACTTATGGATTATGATGAGGAAGGTCTTCATTAATTTTGCCTTGCAAAATACTCGAGTGTTTCATGTTCGGAAGTTCAAAATGATCGTCGTAAATGTGATGATTGATTTCAGTTATCATTGTTTGTTGAGAATTAATATGCATCAGATTTATGTGTTTCAAATTATGCATTGCCCAACAGAAAGGTGAAGGTGAACTTAGATCACATCATTTATTTCACTTCTTGATGAAGCTATATCATTCATCAATATTTGTACCATCCAAAAAACACTTCCTGGTGTGATTCTCACCAGACAGTTTTACAAAACCGCTTCACGTGTTTCAATATACAATAGCTTCTTTGGGGGTATCACGCGTGTTATGGTACCATAACCATAGTGAAAAACACGAAGCGTTCTTGAAATGTATTTTTTTTTTATATATCAAGATTCACAGATTGTACTATGGAAATCACACAATGAAGTGATCGATGTGATGAATGAATCTGTGGAGTATATTTTGCAATATATCGGGAATAAAGTCGACGAAACTTCAATCTTTCAGATCGATTGATTGGGATAATATGATCAGTCTGACATAACGTCCTGCAAATGGGTAACTGTCCTCTCCTGACCAATGAAAAAAAGATTAATATCTACCTATTATATGCCTATGATTGAACATTCCTTGAAAGTATACCACTCTTCTGCATATACATGTTTCACGAAATGTCACTTTCAGAAAATATGATTTCGATACCGATAAAAGAATTGATGTATTTTTTTATTTGCGGTTCATTCATTGTCTGCAAAAACTTGAAGGAACCCTCTTACTGAAAAAAGTGGAAATACTCAGGTTCGACATTTCAAAAACATATTCTGAATATGGAAATAATTATATATATATATATATATATATATATATATATATATATATATATATATATATATATATATATATATATATATATATATATACAGTCCGTTTTTTTATGTCGTACCACTACTGGCATCTCGAAAACGGTAAATGATACGAACTTGGTTAAATCAGACAAAAGTTGTCTATTTTAGTGAACAATGAAATGATGTTTCCAAATCGAAAATATCACGGACCGTTTCTGAGATATACGGGGAAAATCGAAATGGCTCGTTTTCTTTTCTTTGTGCTGGCGCCTCTATTTTTAGGATTATGGAAATGGGAAACTTTCTTCTCTGTTTTGAATTTGTTTCGATATACTGTGCTTCAATTTTCGATGCGACGTTTCTTTCTTCGGGGCCACCCTCAATTTTATATTTTAAATACGGACCCGCACTTTTTTTCATGAATTCGGGTAGATAGGAACTACCCAAACTTAGGAAAAAAAGTACAGGTCCGTATTTGAAAAAAAAAAATTGAGGGTGGCCCCGAAGAAAGAAACGTCGTATCGAAAATTGAAGCACAGTATATCAAAACATATTCAAAACAGAGAAGAGAGTTTCCTGAACACATTTCCGTATTCCTAAAAATAGAGGCACCAGCACAAAGAAAAGAAAACGAGCCATTTCGATTTCCCCCTTATATCTCAGAATCAGTCCGTGATATTTTCGATTTGGAAACATCATTTCATTGTTCACTAAAATAGACAACTTTTGTCTAATTTAACCAAGTTCGTATCATTTAACGTTTTCGAGATGCCAATAGTGGTACGACATTAAAAAAAACGGACGGTATATATATATATATATATATATATATATATATATATATATATATATATATATATTTATATATATGTTGTTGTTGAGTTCGGGTTGAACCGCGACTGGAGTTTTGTTCTCGACGTTTCGGCTCCGATTTTGGAGCCATTTTCAAGAGTTAATGTGACTTCACGCTGAGGTCTCAATCTGCCTACTTCTCAGGTGTTGTCACAGGGGGCAATGGTTTGTGACTTGACGCCGGGTCCTCAATCTGCCTTCTCCCCAGGTCTCGTCACGAGTTCTTTCTAAGGTCTCAATCTGCCTACTCCTCAGATCGAACTGAGGTATCGAGGGATGTATAGGGTGGTATTCATAGCAGCGGGTGCTGCTAAAGCACCGTCGGATATCTTGGTGGGGACTGGGCATCTGGAAATTAAAGGTTTCCATGCAGTCGGAAGTCTCTGACCGTCGTCACGTTTATTTAAGCCCCCTGTGACACCACCTGAGGAGTAGGCAGATTGAGACCTCAGCGTATATATATATATATATATATATATATATATATATATATATATATATATATATATATATATATATATATATATATATATATATATAGGATGTCCCAGGATTCCCTCAGCAATCGATATCTCCGAGAGATTGGGAGAGATTGAATAATAAAAAAAAAATGGCATCATATTGAACATCGAATGGGCTTTCACATAACACACTCGAAATGCTCTGGTTATGATTGCACCCTTGGAGAGTCACCCCTACCCCTATTTTATCAAATGGAATCATTTTCTTAGAAATTTACTCATCATATCATTGCTTATTTCATGACAAATTCATTTTGGACGTTCATAACTATCTTGTTGTTGTTTATTGAAAAACTGTCTTCATCATTAAACTTTTCATTTGCATAAAACAAATGATGTTTTCTGAATAATTTTTCTCGTTGTAATTCTTCAGAATGTACCACTCACCCTTTGTCTCATGCCACGCCTGAACACAGGAAAAAAATTGGACACAGATTTCATTTCAAAATCATTGAGAAATAATGAAAAGTCAAGCTATGCTTACACGTTAATGTTATGAACATTCCGGAGCTACATGAAAGAACTATTATTTTTTTCATCCAGCTCCGTAGCAACGAATGCTCATGAATCTCCATTAGTTTTCGATCCTTGTGAAACAAAATTGGGGTCCATCGTTTTTCAGGGAAATAGGCGTGACATGAGAAATAGAGTTTTGAGATGTAGATTCTGGAGGATTACAACTTGAAAAATGTTTCTGAAAACATTTTTTCAGTGCAAATAAAAATGCCAATGATGAAAAAAGTTTTGAAAAACATCAGCAAGCTAGTTATGAATCCCCGAAATGAGTTTGTCGCCAGATGTTATGATTCTTTTTCTGCGAAAATGATTGGAGAGTTCCATTTAAAAAAGAATTGCGGTAAGGATGACTTTCAAAGGGTAAAACCAATAACAAAGTATTTGTGTTATGTGAAATATTTGACATGATGCCACTTTTTTATTATTATAACTCTTTCGATAACAGACATATCGCTGGTTAAGAAAATTATGGGACGCACGGTATATACCACTGTCACTATTCATGATATCAATATATTCCGCTATTTCTAGACTTCGAATATATCATAAAGACCTACATCATGCACATCAGTCTAAGATTGTTTTCACTAATCCATTAATAATGATCCAGAGCATGATGGTCAACTCTAGATTTATCTGTCATTTTGTATTCTCTGTGAGCGTAAATCCCTTCCGAACAAGTTTCCATATCTCTTCGACTTTGACCGATATACTTTTCATTGGAATTTCAACAACTGATTTCGTAAGTTCACTCTGCAGCATCTGCCGTGAAGTTCAGTTGGATTCAAACATTATGGACGTAACGCTTCTTTTTTAAATCCAATAACTACCAACCATTTGAACGTATCTGGTATACAGATATATACGTTCTTCTGGCCTATAATGATAAAATAATTGCGCAAATAAGATGAGGTTTCTTTCTTAACAAACTGATCTTAGGTAGACCTCGCCACTCATGAATGAACAATTATTATTATATACTTTCAAACAGTGAGTCAAAAATTTTTTTTTCAACATTTAGACTTTCAGAAATCCCAACAATGACCGGGAAATAATGGATAAAAAATATATATTCGATAACTGATATTTGGGCGAGTTGAACAAGTAATGAAATGAGTAAAGGACAGCAGCCACTGCTCAACCTGCCAGCAAGTTCGTTGGCTAATATCAAAACGATTATGTTGGTGCACACAACAATAAACACTTGACTGTAGAGTAATAAAGCTCTCGAAACTGAAAGATTGATGGCAGGCAATAACAAATATGATAGACAATGGAAAGGTCGCGTAATACTTTTCCTACCTCATTTCAGTGAGTGCATTTAGTGGCAGTAAATTTCTGTTGGGCAATAACTAGAGTATGTTATTGAGGTACACGACTCATGCATTGAAGCAGAACTTTATCATGGATTATTTTATTGGAGATTGAAGTATGTGAAATGATTTCGTGCTCACAATTTCCATCACATACTCATCTGCGATTTCATCAGGAGGAACGAAATGAAAGGAAAAAAATCCAGAACTGTCATTCCATTAAACGGTTATATTCAAATAAAAATTTTATCAAATTTATATCGACATATATCAATTTTATTTTTCAAGGACGATTCATGAGTCAGTATCCCTTTTGGAATGAGAGAAGCATCTGAGGAATTGCAAAAAATCATTGATATAATCAATCAATTGAAACTTTCAATCCAGAAAATCATTTGAAAGTCAAAGAAGGCGCAATGGGGATCAGATTGTATTGACTTAAGACGTATAAAAATTGTTTTTAAAATTATTCGTTCCGTTACCCAGCTGAGCTCCCAATAATTTTTTCCTTGAGGGTATCCATGAATTGAAAAAGTGGAAGTATTCACAAAGTGAAAGTATTCACAGAGTGAAATTTTTAGTCTGTTTTCATGATGAGCTACATGTTATAGTGGAAGGAGGAATTATCTATTTCAAATCGTGAAAATGGTTCGATGTTACGAAAAAAAACTAAATCATTTCTTCCTCATTTTCAATAGATATTTTCAAACAGTTGTAGTTCAGAAATAATGTTCGACCGGTGGCCTAGCGGTCTACGGCGTTGTCGTATAGTCGATGAGACTATTTCACTGCTAGTTCAAGCCGCAGTAGGGGCAGAATTTTTAAAGCTGACTTGGTGCGATAGGCAATTGTTGCTTGCCTAGATACCAATCCTAGTTGGTGGAATATCTTGATCGAATACACCTACCGATCTGGTAGCACTGACGGTTTTTCTGGGTTTCCCCACAGTTCAAATAGGAAATGCGCTACCGTAAAAATCAGTAAGACGCCTCAGAGCGCTTCGGTATGAAAGAAAAGTGGTCGATTCTTGCCTGCACAAGGCCTTCTAGGCGCACTCGTCAAAGTGTTCAGCAAAGAGATAATATGAATTTAAAAAAATTCTGGTACGTACGTCGTCAACGTTGTGACGCGACAATTGTATTCCTCGAAATCACATTTTGAGGCTTGAAAAATGTATTAATGCTTTTACAAAAAGCGACAGTGATTTCAATATTATTATTATCAACGATATTTTGAATATTTATCCTGAACTGAAATTGTTCAATGAGATTAGATTTTTTGTATTGGTTTCATGTGGAATCCTCAACCAGTTCATCATGATACGATAGAGAAATGTTTTTCTAGAAAACATGGATTGATACCATTGAGGAAAATGGTTTCGATGGAAAAGAACCCTGTGAAGGACATGCTCGATATGGTGACCCAAGATTCATTGAGAAAACTTTGATGATAAAATGTCGATAAGAAAGTGCTGTCGATATATTTGAAACATATTTTTGTCCAACTCACTTTTAATACATACATACAATTCATCATCACCCCAAAAAACAATTTCACTGACATACTTTACTATTCGAATAGCAAAAATTCCAGTCGACAAATTGCGTATCTGGAATTGATTTTTATCGAGAGATAATTCTCTTCCATTTATCGATCGATCGGCATTCGGCATAAACGAAACAACAGACAATCGATCCATAGTGTTCTTGATCCTTTCACGCACGTATCAACCGGCATCATCTTCGCCATTTCAACTCAACCTTTGTGAACCTCGCTCTGTGCTTTGCGTTCGAAAACTCGCTTCACTAGTTACTGGGCATTCTGTTTTTTGTTTTTATTTGTTATATGATATTGTGAAAGTGGCCCTCAATGTATTGCAAGTTGTTGCCTAATAATCATGGTTCTAACACTACCTTGATGAATATTTTCTTTCACTCTCATGATTTTTTCTCCAGAAAATGAAAGCCCAAGTATCACACTCAAGTGAGAGTTCCTAAGTTATATCCGAAAAATAAATTGCATAACTTGAATGGATCATCAGTTCCCACTCTAGTAGTAATAGATGTAAACGTTTATGCTGCTCAGGTATAGTGGAATAGAGCTACCACACCAAATGATAAAAAAATTGTTTTCGATGGAAATGAGAATTGATTGTGATAAGACATCGGTTTTATTAGCACAGAGGTACAATTCCATTGATAATCAATGAAAGCAATGTCATAAATGTGTGGCAAATGAAATAGTGTTTCATTCCTCTATCCTACAGATGGAAAAATGAATGTTTCCAGATAAAAGTAGATATTTCATGAATATTCCTGAAATATTGTTTTATGGATATTGTATTAGTCTAGGAATATTCCAGGAATTAAAAATTTTTTAACACTCCTACTACAATAATACTTATGCGCCCATAATTTGTTTCATGATAAGGTCTATTATGAAAAGGGATAGAGACTTTGTATCGTAATTAGTTCATTATGATATCATCACGTTGACAGATGTTTGATCATTTGGAAATTGAATTGAAAATTCTCTTCAGAATAAAATCAGCATTTTCAATATTGAACTCTTTTGAGACTAGCAATGATGAAATAAATGTATATGTTACCGACCAAACCCGATTTCAGGACAAACTAGTTTTGCCTAGGCTAAACTAATTCTACTACATGCAATAGGCTGAACTGGTTGAGCATATACTCCCAGATCAGTGGGACACACACATAACATTCATAACAAAATGGTTGAGGCTTTCACGGCCGAGGTTATTAGTATAACTACTGCTCTTCGGGCTTGAAGGCCGTCGTTCTTTGGAATTTCTTCCTGACGTTTCGCTAGCGCGAGTGGCCAGCTTCTTCAGAGGCTTATTCATTTCCGATCATCGGAGATGAATAAGCCTCTGAAGAAGCTGGCCACTCGCGCTAGCGAAACGTCAGGAAGAAATTCCAAAGAACGACGGCCTTCAAGCCCGAAGAGCAGTAGTTATACTAATAACATTCATAGTTACTCGTTATTTATCGAGTGAAGAAAAAAAGCGTATGCAACTCCCATGTAATGGTTAATAATACCCTCGCATAAATCATACGAAACTCACCTTCGACTCGTGTGGTATTCCGTATAATGTATAATGTATAATGCTCATCTCATAATAACCATCATTACATGATCGTTGTATAATTTGCTACTATAGAATATTTCCTGGCGAAACTTTGGGTTATTTTTAGGATATTTGCCAAAGACTATTCTATGAATATTCCTGAAATATTCGTAGCATATTAGATTAATGTAAAGTTGAGAAAATATTATTCAGGGAATATTTATAGAATATCCAGAATATACAATGAATATTCACGCAAAATGAATATTCGAAGAATATCTGAAAGAGTATTTTCTATGCATATTCATAAATATTCCAGCTATTCTTGGAATATACACTTGTATAGAAAAGAAGGCAATTATGGAGTATACATTTCATGGAGATCATTTTATATATTTCCATAAGGGACTTTACTCTCATTGCTTCCATTTTGGGATCTAACAGTGGGAGGCAAAATATATGTTTCACAATTTAACGTTGTCATGAATCAATAGTCTTCGTTTATGACTTCGATCTGATAACTCTGAGCACTGAAAATCGCACTGAGCTATTGAAGAGAGAGATGCTGCTCAAATTATAATGAAACTAACTCCGAAGTTCTTCGCAATATCCAGACAATGGAGCTAACCCCTTATCATTCTTGATTTTTTCCTCCCACAACCTCTTCAAGTGGGAAATTAGACAACTTTCCCGATGTATCGGGACAAACAGTTTCTCAAATGATGCTTGTGGTAATCCACTTGTGTTTGCCCCATTCCACTCATTACATAACGTTAAACAAATATATAAAGTGCTTGTTTGAACAGTTCAACCATCTTATCTCCTTCATACCTAACAATCTCTCACAGTAATATCAGCCAGACCAACTGAGAAGTGCCAACCTAAATTTCCTAAATAACCATTAATATACCACAGAGAATATTATTTCAAGTATATCGTCAAGAGTATTCTGAAAATATGCCGCAGAATATATTCGAAAAATATACCTACTGTTAGGAATATTCAATGAATATTCATGGATGAAAAAATGTTCTAGGTATATTCTTTCAAGAATCTTATATAAATATTCATTATAGAATATTCCATGAATATTCAGAAGGTACTAATATATTCCGTTAGTATTCTATGCATATTTGAGATGAGTGAATGCTATGAAATGCTTGTGCTGTCTGGGACTTATCTGCAACATTCGATACTATCGGAACAATACTCATTGTTACTATTCGAACATCAACATCACTCTCACATTGGTGACTGATCGATATTCTCGGTTGAAATGAGATATTATGTGGAACATTATGATTATAAGAATCTATGAGTCATCACGTTTCATCTCGACTGAACAATTCCGTTAAATTATTGATGTAATTTGCGAAAATAATAGCTTTGAATTACCATAGCGCCTCCTGAAAGAAGGTTGATCTCATTGGGTCAGTGGTGATTTGATGTTCGGTAATGTTATAGTCATTTTTATATCAAGAGTCACGTGCACTTTTTTCAATCTTTGGTTCTCATGATATTGCGGCAGATGATATCTCATCCAGAAGAAGTTAGATACCTACTCAGTTACTGATCAAAAATAATAAGGACAATATGCTTTTTGACGTGATTGGTGTCACTCAGAGTTGGAAAAATTCACTTATTTCGTGAATAATATTCATTTGTCACAATTCAGGCGAAAAATTTAATTTAATTAATGAACAAAAAAATCATCAAATACCTACCTTATTTCAAGCCACTGGTTGTCTAGTGGATTATTACTTCACTTAATTCACAATTGAAGAGTGTAAGTTCCGAAAGGTCTAAATGCCAAAAACGTTAATTGCAGAGAATCAGGAACAACTGTCTCGAACAAATTGTTCTCATCATACCAGCTGCAAATTATTGTTTTGCAGCAAACCAACTTCTTATCAGTACGAAGCATGGAAAATATTGATAAATAATCAATGTTAAATACAAAATAAGAAATTGAAAATAGAAATTGGTAAAATGACTCAAGAGCATTGAAAAGGGTCTATTTGACAGTATATATTAAGTACGGTTGGTCTAACGACCTTTGTTACATTATACAAAAGAAAAGCAACATTATTTCATTAATTATGAGTTTTATTATGAAAAAAATATGGTAAATCGAAAATATCAGACAAAACTAAACTATACTACTCCTACATTGGTGGTGCATAAACCCTTTGCAAATGAATTCACATGAGCATATACAAGTACAATCTCTTGCACACTAGCTCTACACCTCGCGCTAGCACCTAGTACTTTTGTCTGATAATTGGGCTTGGCAGATAGATCCTTTCTACACGTACAACTCAATATAACTATTATTTGCATTTTGACCCTTTTCAACTCTTCGATTGAGTTTCAGCAAAACGTAACCCAGTGATAAGCTTCATTGTTTGAAGTGTATGTTTTGTTAAGGAAGAACCTCTGATAAAAACAATGTCATCCAAGATATTAATCACTTTTCATTTTGCAATCACAAGTGAATGAATTTTCAAAATCAAAAAACTGTCGTCTTCTACAAATATCTTCAAGATAGCAACTCGATTCAGTTTTATTATCTATCGACCAATGAGTGAGGAATGGTGATAACTATGAAAAATCAGTGATATTCTACTGACTTAATAGAAAAAATTACACAAAAGTCCTTTGAATCTTGAAAAATAATTCATTTATTGATTTATATATTTACGGTTTCGAGCCCAATTTCGTAATATACACATGAATTTAAATGTTACTTATATATCAAACTCTACAACAATTTGCCTTCTGATCTAGTGTTGTTGAGTATGAATGTATTCAAGAGGAGGGTGAAAAAATATCTTATCAAAAACTGTTTTTATAATTTACCAGATTACATGAACTGTACATATACAGAATGATTTTAGGATTTTCATGCTTTAGATGTGCTGTACCGTCACAAATTTTACTCTTTTGTTTTTATTTTATACACAACTTTGTACCTAGTACCCATCTGTTTCTCTGACTTGTCATAAATGTAATTTACACATCTATCTATCTATCTATTTATAATACAATAATTAGAATTGAGTATGAAATTTGAATATGACGAAGTCATTCCTGATACTATGTCCTTAAAGACAAATAATGAATTGAAGAGAGGCCTATTTTGTCATGTGACCAGATGCCCGTTGGAATTTCTAAAACTTTCCTCTCTCCTCAAAAATAGTAGAGTTTCTGAATATTATTATAGAGATAGATGAGTCAAGTAGTCGTCAAAATATCGATATTTTGATGACAGACTAATCACATAGTGAAGTGTTACATAATTCATCCACTGCTGAGGAGCACAAGAGATGATTTTCTGTGAGCAACATGGTCTTTTCTGGGCTTTAACGAAATATTATCCTGATGAGTGAGATTTCTTCACGAATTACTTTTCATTCCTGCAATCATGTGCAAAAATTTTCTATAAATGTTATCTATACGAAACAAGTTTCGTATGCTTGGTATAAAAATTAAGCATGAAAAAGTGACTTAGTGCCTTTTTCGAAAAAAGATCGTGGAATCGTTCATTGCATCATCTGCCTCAAACTGATCTGAAGAATGTATAATACTTGAATGAAAGGATGATAGCAGCGCGTCACCGATCGGTGCCCCTTATTGGTAGCACCATAGAAAATTCATAATCGACCACACCTCGAAATGTTTTGAGTAATCACCCGAAGAGGACTGCCAGTGATCGAAACGTCGTAAGTACACTTAAATTGAAACTTGTTTTCAACATTTGTTCAAAGTAATTCATATTTCTTCATTTGCCTTTTTCATTGAGCAATTTCATGTTCAGTATTTAAATTTTTTTTGACAATATTATTTTTTTGATCGTTCAAACCTCAAATGTTTATTCTTTGACCAAAATCTCCATCTCAACTTTTTGGTTGGATTAATAATATTAATAATAGATTGGAATTTGAATAATTTTCTTCCTTGCAACACGTTCTAATAGAGTCAATTATACAGTAATTTTCTCTAATTTCCTCTCCTCTTTTTATTTTCAGAACGTATCAAGGCAAAAAATTGAAACTTGGGATAAAAAAGTTAATGCATGAGTACCATACTATATTTTGGAAAGAAATTGACAGATGAAAATTTCAAAATGGCGACTGGGGGTTTTATGTAACATCCTTTCGAAGCTCCTGACGAAAAATTCACAACCCCAGAATATAAAGTCAGTATCTTCAGCTACTACAGAATGGCTGAACATTGAATGGAAACCTGAAAACAAACGATATTTCTAGAAATATTTTATAATTTTCTCTGCCATATGGATCTCCCAAAAATCGCATCAGGTCTGATTGTTTATTATTGTTGATAAAGAATACAAAAAATGCCAGTACAACAACGAACATCATCGTTCAGTTCATTGTCATTTAGTTTTACAAGTAAATAGGTAGCACGTGAACTATCTCTAAAATGCTCAATTGGACAAAATTCAACAGAGGCACTGGATTTGAATAAGCTGAAAACTACTGTTGACCCTCTAATCACCGGAATTGTCGAAGCGAATTGTAATGAATTCGACATGGATATCGTATTCCAACAAGATGAAGCAAAACCACGTTATTCCAAATAAGTAAGAAACTGCTTGAATAATACTTTCCCTGGTCGTTGGATTGGCCATCGAGGTCCTACGGAATGGCCAGCTCGCTTTCCAGATTTGACACCTGTTTACTTTTTCATGGTGCTGTTCGAGGCAAAATGTGTATGAAACTGAACCTGCTTCAATATCGGATATACGACAGATAATGATAAATATTTGTGAGAATATCGACTTTACTGTATTCGAAAATGTTCGACGTGAAATAACGTATAGGCTGTTCGTATGTCAAGAAGTTTATGGCAACTATTTCGAGCATCTTCTTAACTGAACTAAGATTATTTCCCCAAATTATCAAGTTAAACATTGATGTATTCAAGCAATTATTAAATGTTCCGCCATTTTGTAGTAGGTGAAGATATTGACTTTATATTCTGAGGTTGTGAAGTATTTATCGGAAGCTTCAAAAAGATGTATCACGAGACCCTCCTTTACATTAAATTTTTTTTCCAGATGGCACCATTTTGAAATTCTCATATTACAATTTCACTACTGAACATAGTATTCATGCATGAAATCCATTATTCCGATTTCAATTTTTTGAGATATCCCGTTCAAAAAAAAAGTTGGGGGCATTAAAGGAAAGCACTGTATAGACAGATACTCAGAGATAATTCTATATCATCTGTGTGGTTCAATATAAATTGTCCTATGACAGTGAACCAGCGACCAACCCTGATTAATTCCTCACATCGATTCTCAGAGTTCTTTCCCGAAAGCTGAGGAATTCGTTAGACGCCAGCAGGATTATGTTACTACACGACAGGCCATCCTGCTAATCCGCCTGCAATATATCTTCAAAACCCACAAGACGCTTACATGTAAAAGCTAGTACAAGGCGCGATAACCAATACCAATAGTGCCACATTGTACGAGACCGCATCTACATATCATATTTCACATTTATAAACAACATTCGAGCAGGGGTCAAGGGATTTTAGAGCCTGCGAGCCGTCTTGCATGATTCGGATGCGAAATTGAGGATCGGTACAGAGGGGGTCTATTTGGAATGTAGGGTTTTTCTAACAAATTAGTGACTGTGTGTAATATAATATCTAACCGGATCTAGTTCATCTATCTGAATAAAACCCACTGATTATTTTCAATATTTTTTTTGTGTTTTCAACCAACCACAATCTGAAAAAATAAGATTTGATATTAGAATGTATACTGTCAGCCACTTTTTAAGAAATATCGAATCCTACCAATTCCATGCGTTTTTATTTACCAAACTTTACTACAGACTTTCTCTGATATGGGTCGGTACTTAAGAAATGCTGATATCCACAATCATGATACGAGATCATCGAGCAAACTCAGAACTCAGAAATTCAGGCTGTCTGTTTCTGAGCAAAACTCTCTATATGTCAGATTCATAAATATACTACCACCAAATGTGAAATCATTAAATTTTAGTCAATTCAAAACTTCAATAAAAAAGCATTTACTGTTACACTGCTGTTACTCAATAGAGGAATTCCTCTCATTCAACCACGAACACATGATACTCACCCCAACTTCTCAAACTTGTTGAAGTTATTAATACAAAATTGCAACGGATCAGAAATTGTTGTACAACCCCGTTAATTGCCGGACTTGCGTCCCTGTCTAACAAATATACGTATATTGTTGGTATAGGCAACTTTTAAAATGTATGTATAATGTTTGTGTTACCATTACAACAGACGTAATGTTTTTAATGTATTTGATGCAGAAATTTCACTCAATGTAACAATAGTAAATAAGTTTTGTTATATTATGATTAGTTTGTATCGTGACAAGTAACCTTGTAACATTTATGACATGCTACACACATAAAAATTATGTAAAGTGGTCAAATAAAATCTATCTATCTATCTATAAAAGTGTAGAAGGGCAAATTTTCAATCTTCTCCGAAAAGTTGCCGCGTCAATCCAAAAACAGTTCCTGCTGAGTGGAACACGTTCTATTATTCAGCAACTCTAATTTGACTATCAAAAAAACACAAGAATGACTAATGATCAAATACTTATCGTAGTTGACGTGTTGAAATTCCTGTTTCAGTTAGTTTTTGAAAATATTTCATAGAAAACTGAAGCAGATTTGCTTCCGAAACGTTGACAACGATGAGTATTTGATAATTACCAATTCTCTTATTTTTTGATGGTCAAATTTTGAGTTATACCAGAAGTTCACTGATAGGACGTGTTCTAATCAGAAGAAACTGCTTTTGAGATTACGAATCTGCCCTTCTACACTTGTATTGATTCCAATAACAATTTTTATTTTTTCAGATTGTGGTTGGTTGAGAACTCAAAAATCTAAGAAGACACCACAAAAAAATGACTTTCAAACAGTACATTTTGATAATTTGTTGAAAATGGGAGTAAAATTATAAAACCACAGAAATAAAAGCACCAAGCAAGGCACCAATCCTCTTTCTATCACGTTACCACCGTCATCATCATCTACATCACACGATTATACTCACATGTCCGATTTTTCCAGCTATCATAGAAAGAATAAAGATACGTTCAGATATAGTGTGACCCTTGAAGACAGCATCATATTGAATTTTTTATTAACCTTCGTAATTTTGTACCCCAAATTGGCATTTTTATGTAGTAATGTAGATAATTTTCGTTTGCGTATTAATATCTGTCCTTTTCATTATGCTCTTCTGATAGTTCTATAAAATATGAAATGAAAAAATATGCCATTGAGTATTTTTAAACATTCAAAATAGATGGGGTACAAAAATACCCCAGTTAGTAACGTACGTATTCGTGCGAAATCTCTTAAACACAAGTTGATTCCCGTCTTTTGTCGAGTTTTGAATATATATTGAAACAAGGTGGGGTACAAAACTACCCCAGTTAGAAAAGTAAAAGTATTGAAATTACTCAGTATTACAAAGTTCAACGGCTTTCGAGTGAATTCGGCATCGATTGAGATGAAATAATCTTATATTTAATTCACGCGAATCGCATTAGTAATGTGTAGAATTTTATTTTGTTCCGAAATTATCTAAAATTAGTGCGATTATCTTTCAAAATATCAAAATAATCAAAGTTATTGAAAAAAAAGTGTTTTGAAATGCCCATATTTCAGGTGCCCCGGATGATTTTAATTTTGATTCAGGGGAAAATCAAAAAATTGAACGCTTTCAGAATTGTTGGATTGAAAGAATCATTGTAGCTGAAGTTTGGAACATTGGCTGATAATTGCATAAGGAAGACTTTTTCCCATAACTTCTTTCGATATTTCGACTAAAAACGTACTTCTGTTTTTTTGTGAGAAAATTTGGCAAATACTAATCACGTGAATAATATTCATATTCAGTTTTTATTGCTTTAGTCGAAGCAGAAAACTATGCTAATTTTAAATTTCAAATAAACTGGGTAATACTAAAATGAGGAATTAACTACAATATATCAGTCATCTATGGTGAACAACAGATGCTAACACCGGGAATTTTCCTTCTATGTTTCCTAACAAGTCAGCAAGGATTGTTTTCAATCAAATCGAATCTTAATTTCTGTATTTCCATTCAATAACGTGTAACTTGTTTACCAAATAATGTTAAATGATGAAAAAATCAAAGCCTATCACTGGAGAACAAAATTCCGTGGAAATTTCTGAATTTCAGATATGAATCTTCGGAATTTCAAAACATACTGAACGGCACTTTGTGGGTAACATGAATATGCACTTTGACCTAATTTAAAGATCTTTGTATCTCTCACTCTCAGATATTTCGATGGTAAAAGTCGAAAATGAAATACCAGGTATGAGTGTCAATGATTTTGGTCCTTCGATAAACCCATGAAGGCTATTCAATTGACGATGAATATTTTAAGATATGTAAAGGGTTGGTTATTGACTTTGATCTCAACAAAAATCAATATAATCTCACCTGAAACATTAAGTTAGAACTGATTCCTCAAATTCAGAAAAATGTTCTCATATTTCACCTGAGCTTCATTCTGAAGATTGGTAGCTGAACTCTGGATCTGTTAGAGTCATTCTGTCAAACCACTTCTTCTGTCAAACCACTTCAGTAATCGATGAGATTTGAAACTTTGGTGTAGAAGTTAAAACTTTCTGTAGGGATCACGCTGACTGCAAATAGTATCAGTTTCGTGAAAAAATTCCGATATTCATCTGATATAAAAATATTTCTTTCACTATTATTACAAAAAATGATAAGTAGAGTAATTCATCGAAACGTATTTCATTTAGTGACACTTTCAACCAATTAAAAGTGAATAATATCTGTCCTGTGTTGCACTGTATCGAAGTACTAGGGCTTGTTGAATATTTTATAACTGTCTAAAGTCAACATTGCAATATTCACTTCTAGTTGAATACATTTCGTGAATAATTCCATTTGAAAATAATAGTTGCGCCTAATGTAGCATGAAGCTATGATGTTTTATCCAAGGGCAGTGTGAATTTGATTCATTTTTCCATCACGTCTAATTTAAATGATAAGCATTATAGAACTAAGAATCACCAAGATTACAAATATTCGATTTTCAAAACTTCGATCACAACCCCTACTTCAATACTTCCGTTAGTCAAAGATTGTTTACGCGAACCCTGTATACCTTAGGAATTTATAACAAAGAAAATCGAATTATCTCGTTAAAGCAGATCTACGTCGGATCTGCAATCTATATTTATAGGTTCAGTCGTCCTTTCAATTCAATTTGCTCTGAACACATCAGATACAATTGAAATATCTAACATTAACATAAAATAATGACCGACAGGCCTTAAACGGCCATATACCTTTTCACTCAGCCAAACCATCTTCCTTTCGAGCACATGAAACACGCATGAAACATGAGTGTTCGTGGGTTATACATATCGTACACGGATTATTATTGTGAGAGATATTTTCTGGTGGAAATGAATATGATTCTCTTTCAGATACGTTTTGTGGAACAAAATCCGAATAATGCCGCAGTAGATAGATAACTAATTTTTCTTACGCCTTGAATGTCAAACGAATGTTTGACATTTAACGAATGTATTCTTGTATACCCAGTCAAAGGAAACACGTCAATGGAAGTGAAAACTCTACAGAGATATATAAATATCATCGTGTTGCGGACATAGGAAAGTCATTTATACAATTATTGTTCGAAAATCATTGTTTTGTGGTGAAAGCATTTTTCCTGTCATTAGCCTACTTCGATAAAAAAAAAGGGTTAATATTGGAATCTACACAAATGCAAAAGAGGCATAGTTCTGATCAACCCCTTTGCTGCGACAGCTGAAAAATTAGTCAGCAACTTCTCATATAACTCAAATTTGCATTTCAAAAAAATACAAGCACCAACTTTTAATGAAATAAATTCTTGACGTTATGGAAACCAAATCCGTTTCCGTTCTCGAAACTTATTCACAAATTATTTTCCTTCAATTTTCGAGATCTGAGATTTGATATAACATTTTGTCTTCTAAGTGGAATAGCCAAGTGCGATTTATATCGAGTGAACTCATAGAGATACAACTTTCCTGAGACAGAATGATAGAAACAGACTCCTCCGAATTTTTTCCTACCAATACTCTCCCTTGCCACCATTTTAGTTTCATTTAATTCTGCGTGATCTCCATGGGCAGTAACAATGTGTTCTGATAACCACCTATCTGTCTGTTCCAGCTCTACAACTAGTCTTCACACTTTCACACTTCCAGAGGTCTTGATGTTCAACCGAAATATCTCTGACCGCACGAACAAGGTGTTTGGTAAATATAATTTTAGTGTTTCTGTTGTTTTTTGATACAGTATGATTCAGTATCGAAAGTGAAGTATTTGTTGATTTGAATGTTGTTCTAACACTATACATGTTGCCGATCTGTTTCATCTTTTCAGACCACCGAGGGACCTAAGGTATATTATGATTGTTACAGGTTGTGTATTTTGTGTAGGTTTCATGTGCTTACTGTGGGATGTGTTTCCATTTTTTCTATAAAATTGTCTGATTATCCATTTCCTTTCCATTTTTATTCCATGGAGTTGATCGCTATATCGATTTTATTCAATCAATTGCATACTTTTTCTGTTCTGTTATAAAGATATTCCACTATACCTCTTTTTGACTTTAATGTAGGTTTCTGTTGGTATATGCTTCTCTTTCGATAAACACTTGTGTCTATCTACATGACGTGTTGATTTCTCAATCATAAGATCTAGAAAGAAGCGGTAATTGATCTTCTCTATTTTCAACATTTTTTATATATTAATACATTCCAAAAAAAATTCGAGTTCATTTCGACCATGACTCTATACAGCAAAAACATAATCAACATACCTCCACCATTCTTATTAACTTTCTACGAGAGAATTCTCAAAATACTCCGTATTAACTTCACTCAGAATTGAAGAAAGGGGTAAACATACCATCTACATTAAACTTCAATGTTCCATCATACTCTAATTTTGACTTTGTAGTTCCTAAGGTTTTGTTGAGAGAGACGTTGATAAACAGAATTTCTACATCAAAACTCTTCAACATGTCTCCAGCTTATATTTCAATCGGTTCTAATTTTTCAATTAGATGTGAGATAATCCTACTGAAGCTATTGCCATTGCGTGATGAAGGTTTTAATATTTGGAACATGTATCTGGTAAGTTTTTGGCATGAAGATTCGATAGAATCAACAACAGGTCCCAGAAGGGGATCTGGTTTATGTATTTTTGGCAACCCCTGAAGAGGTGTTGTTTTACCGATGAGTCATCGGAGTCTAACTCAAGATGTATGAGCCTCTGAAGAAGCTAGCCACTCGCGCCAGTGAAACATCTGGAAGAAATTCAAAAAAACGACGTACTTCGAACCCGAATCATAGTAGTGATACTGAAAAACACGAAAATTCCCCACAAAAAGAAAAGAGTTTTTCCTTATGAATTGCAGAGTGCAGACGCTCGGCTGCCAGTAACCTGATATCTATTTTTCATATTTTAGGGTTAATTATCAAGCCTCAAAAAGACATGCAGTGAAAAATGGGAGAACGTCACCTATCACCACCTCCTGGTCTGGTAAGTATAGAACCCTAACAGAACTTTACAGAAAATTAAGATCATGACAGAGTTGGTAAATCCATGTGGATATATTTTACGTCTATTTGCAGTACATACTAAATTAAATGGAAAAATTCGTTTCTATTTCATTATAGAAAATGTTTTCCCTTCGAAGAATTGTTTGATACTACATTAACATATTATTGAAAATTGTGCACGTATCGCTTGCCTTCTGATATACTTTTTCAATCTCATATATTTTTCAAAAGAATGATTCTATCAATGATAAACTGAAAAATATACCTGATTCAAAACAGTTCAGTGACGACAATGAGATTTTCCATATTTTCTCTTCATCTTAAAAATATTCTTTGAAGTATTTGACAATGCGTTCATCGTTGATTGGTATAAGCTTTCATTGTCTATATAATCCACCCTATTGAAATCTGACAAAATACTCAGTTCGGAGAGCTACAACGAAATTAAAACAATGAAATCCAAACGAAAGAATCGAAATACATTGATATTCGACTTCGAATCAATACCACTCGACTATTCTTCAAATCGTTCCACCCTGTATGGTATTGTATGTTAACAGCCATTTATCTTGTCACAACTGCTATCTCACACCATTGCTGGGCGATATCTCATTTATCACACAAAACCAATCACTCAAACTTCACAGTCGATCACTCCAACTGTTTCTACCATCAATCATGGTCTGCAGGAGACAATTCCTGTTACTATCGGTATCAAAAATAGCAGCGACAGAGTTAATAAATCTGTGAAATGACCCGCTCTCAGACACTAAGAAAGAAAACTGAAGAGTTGATGTGGTAAAATGTTCACAATACGAACAATAACAGTACGAATAATCAAGAAGATATCGATGAAAAATCTTCATCATGAAATTTCGTGTATAGAAAACTGATGACCAATCATATCATGGATAATTAAAAAATAACGACTCTTGAGAGCCGACGTTCGTAGGCGTGTCAAATAAGTAACGGACAAGCCCATTTCGGACCATTATTTGAGAAAAACAGGAATTTTGGAAAATATTGTTTTTCTTTCAATTATTTGAATGACAAATTTCGAAATGGATAAGAGATTCCCATTTTCATTTCTCTCGCTTTACTCCAGTCTATGACGGTAAAAAAAGTGTAAACTGTGTATTATTTATCCCATACAGCTCCGATTCGTATGAAAATTTGGATATAGAACCTATATTTACCCTCTATTTCAAAATCTACCCGGTGCCGAGGGTTGCTTTTTTGGAGGGGGGGTAAAAACCACCCCTATTCGAAAAAAAATATCTAAATTTTAGATTGGAGCATGTAATAAAGTGAAATCATATTTATATCAGTAAAATCAATCAATTGATGATTTTGAATACGATTTATGGTTCAGTACTCAGTGTCAGCCCTTAACACTTCCTCCCCTAATGACAGAATATCATCAGAAAATAATAATTAACATGTTATTCGGCAGTTATATTCAACCTATTCAGTATTTATTTGCATTCAATTTGAGATTTAGCTTCTATCTCCCATCTACTTCAAAATTGAGGTTGTGCCTGGGGTTGATTTTGATTCATCAGAGTTGAAAACTACCCCTATCCAAAAAAATTACTAACTACCAGTTTTGAGTGTGCAGTCATCTGTAAATACGTTGAATTAACCTTGATAGACAATTTCTGATCTATTAAATAGTTTCGACCCTAAAAACCATCTTTATGATAGTTTTCATTAAACAATTATATCGAAATTGTTATTGAGTAACCGGGAAACCAAACTGTGTGAAAATTCAGATTGAGACTCTACTTTAAAGTTACCTCTGTACTCGGGGTTGCTTTTGATTTTTTAAGGGTGGAAACTACCCCATTAAAAAAGGTTAAGCCTAGATTCGGATGTGTGATAGATTGAAATCATCTTCAAATGTATTCAAAATATTTTTCAACAACTTTTCATTTACTCCACTTCAGAATACAAGTACCGACTGGCTAATAAAACATCTTTTCAATTGTCTCATCGAAATTTTTCGGCACTCCATTTATTTATACATGGAGTATCACAGGGTATATATGAAATACCATGTTCTGATTGCCATAGAACATATGTGGGTCAGACTAACAGACGCGTGACAAGTAGAGTATACGAACATCAACTTGCTGTCCGAAATATATATATATATATATATATATATATATATATATATATATATATATATATATGCAGGGTGTAACTGAATAAGTGTAAAACATTCAAGGAGGTGATTCCTCATCGAAAAAAAGATAGGATCTTTCATATTAAGAAACTTCATTGGAGCATCCCTTGTTAAGATACAGCCCCTGAAAGGGGGTACATAAAATTTGTATAACAATTTTTTTCACGAGCACTGAAAAAGTTACAATATTGAATTCAACCTGATGTTTTGTACTACCGAAAAGACACTTAGCCAGTAGTTTATTTGGTTTACCCCATGGTTGTAAGGGGTGGAAAACGCAACCCCTAAAATTTATTTCCAATATAACTTTTTGTTTTATAATTTGTTTACCATTTAGAAATGTATTTCCGATAGGCTGTTTCATTCTAAACAACAAATGTCTCTTGGGTTTTTTGCCCAGAATACACCAGTTCGCAGCAAAAAATTATTTTACGAACTACTACACAGATACATCTTCATAACTGCGAAACTAATCTATCTAGTAGGTCGCTATTAGCGATAGTGACAATTAAATTGGTATGACGCTGTCATGTCAATTTCAATATTGTAACTTTTCCAGTGCTTGTGAAAAAAATTGTTATACAAATTAAGTGGCTGTATGTCTACAAGGGATGCTCCAATGAAGTTTCTTTATATGAAAGATCCTATCTTTTTTCGATGAGGAATCACCTCCTTAAATGTTTTACACTTATTCAGTTACACCCTGCATATATATATATATATATATATATATATATTTCGGAAAGCAAGTTGATGTTCGTATACTCTACTTGTCACGCGTCTGTTAGTCTGACCCACATATGTTCTATGGCAATCAGAACATGGTATTTCATATATACCCTGTGATTCGTTGACAATTTTGTCCTTGGGGGAGCGGAGGAATGTGGAGATTTTATTGCTGGCTGTAAATATCGTTTTTATGTCCTGTTTTTTGAGAATTCGGCTGATTTTGTCAGTAACACCTTCAATGTAGGGAAGAAAAGCTTTGTGGGGAACGTTGTTGTCTGTTGGGTCTCTGGGAATGGAATGAGAAGTTTGACGGCGGCGGATGGATCTGTCAATTTGATGGTCTGTGAATCCATTTTGAAGAAGGGCTGATTTGAGTTGGGCTAGTTCCTGTGGTTTGTTGTGGAGGTCTGTGAGGTCGATGGATTTGTGGATGAGGGAATTCACAACGGAATTGGTTTGTGCCGGATGATGGTGTGAGTTTGCGTTAAGGTATCGGTTTGTGTGTGTTGGTTTCCTGTAGACCGTGTGGGTGAAGGAGTCATTGGTTTTTGTGATGAGGACATCTAAGAATGGAAGGGAGTTATTGCTTTCGATTTCCATTGTGAACTTTATATTTGGGTGGAGGTCGTTAAGGTGATCAAGGAAATTATGGAGAGTTTCGGAGCCGTGAGGCCATATGACGAAAACGTCATCTACTTTTCTGAACCAGCAAGAGGGTTTGTGGTCGAACGTGTCAATGGCTTTAGTTTCGAAGTCTTCCATGAAACGGTTTGCAAGGACTGGTGAGAGGGGAGAACCCATGGGGGCGCCTTTCACTTGTTTGTACAAGGTACCTTGGATTAGAAAGTATGTACTGGACATACAGTGACTGATGAGGTTGAGGGTGCCTTTTGAAATTTGGTGTTTGGTTTCGAGAATGTTCAATGTATCTGATAAAGGGATATTTGTGAATGAGGACACTACGTCGAAACTCACAAGGATGTCATTCTGTTGGATATTGAGTTTTTTGAGGATTTCAATGAAGTGGAAAGAATTTCGTACATATGACGAGGACTGTTCTGCAAGGGGTTGGAGAGTATTTGCAAGGTGTTTAGCAAGATTTTGTGTTGGAGAACCGAAAGCACTGACAATGGGGCGAAGGGGAACATTGGGTTTGTGTATTTTTGGGAGACCATATATGCGGGGTGTACGTGAGGATTTTTCCCGGGGGATGAGAGCTTTCTTGGTTTCGGTAGGGATATATATATATATATATATATATATATATATATATATATATATCCCTACCGAAACCATATATATATATATATATATTGGATATTTAATTGGATATTAATTCCGTATTTTCCCTCATCATTGGGATATATCTATATATATATATATATATATATATATATATATATATATATATATATATATATATATATATATATATATATATATATATATATATATAGAATAACGATTTCGTGACTGGTTCGAGTATAGGTCTTGCTGTAGTGGGGTTGCAGTAACACCCGTTAACCAAAATTTTCCGCCTTGATTGAGTGAACTTGTCATTGTCATTTCATTCATGTACTTTCTGTTTGTTCTGATCCAATTTCATTTCAATCTTACGTCAGTAAGTACTCCATTTATAAAATAACTCATATATATTGTAATCAACCATTTTATAGTTGTCCCGAAGAAGGTTAATAAACATTACCGAAAGCTCGACGTATAACAAAGAGTTTTCTTTGTGAATTGAGCCCCTTTTTTTGACTGCAACCCCACTACAGCAAGACTACAGCAAGACCTATATATATAATATATATATATATTAATATATATATATATAATATATATATATATTAAATATATATATTATATATTATATATTAAATATATATATATATATATATATTAAATTCTTCAATATACTATTGTACATACTCTAATTTCTACAAAAATTGTTTTTGTTTTTTTCCCATAACTCGCTTAGTCTTCAAGCAATCAAATCCACTAAAAAAGTTCTTTGTAGCTGTTTTCAAAAGCTATAAGCTCATCCACATGATTTTTCGTTTCAGTTTATATTTTTGAAAAGTTTCATGCTGAAGTGGCTCAAAAAAAATACTTTGCGCGAACCCTCACAATATTCAACTGGCCATATCTTATTCTATTTTCATCCTGCAGAAAAAAATTGAACACCAAAATTCTCAGAGAAGAATAACCTTCATCAATACTTTTCGAGTTATTTCGAAGAAATGGTGATTTTTCGCTGAATTACGTATATGATTTTTTCTTCAATTTCAATCTTTTTCAAAACTACGTATTTTCAATTGATGAAAAACTCAGAACTCATTTTAAGAACATGAATGAAGTGAATTATGGAGTAACAACGATTTTTTTCAAAGGGGGTGGAAGAGAGGATGAGTTATTCACATTTTTTTTTCAACGAAAAAATAGGATTAAACATTATTTCCTCCATACCTCGGTCAGTTTCGATGCTATATAGAAACTTTTATAGATGACAAAAATAAAGGATTTTTGAAGAACTTCATAGAAGGTCCAATGAGTTTTTCCCGAAAAATGCATTGTTTTTTGGTTATTGTACGTAGAAACTTTCCATTTTGGCGTTTGAAAATACCAATCAACTTTCAACAAGCAATTATTTAGTTTGTAGTGGGTTTGCATACATCACAAATGAACGATCGCCTTTGTTTTTTCAAAAGCTCTACTTTTGCTCTCTGCAAGTTTTTCGATTAGATGCAAATTTTTCCAGTTATTCGCGAAAAAGTATCTGAAAACGTGTTTGTTTTGACTGAAAACCGACTATTTCACTCGCGAATATAACTACTGCCTTTCAGAAAAAACTTTATTGAACAAAAAGTGCTTAGAATCAGTCAGTCTTTTGATTTCCGCACTTATTTCCAATAAAAAAATTTTCACCCCCAAGAAGGGGTGGCATTCACCCCCAGGGAGAAAGCCACCCTCGGCACAGGATAGATTTTGAAAAAGAGCTCCTCAATCCAAATTTTCATGCGAATCGGTGCTGTATGGGATAATATGGGAAAATGGTCATAGACTGGACTAATTACAAAAAAATATATATCTACCTCCACTATTTTAAACCGTTTATTACGTATTTGACAGCAGTTAGACAATGTCTCATTTGCACTCTGTTTCGACGATACAATTTGTCGCTGCAATTTCATCTATCTGTCAGTTTGCATTGCCAATATTAAAAGGTAGCACTGAAAGTTACCAAGATGAACGCCTACATTATCACAACTGATATATGATTTCATTGATTTCTGAAAATTGATATTGTGATAAAATCATCTTATTACTCAGCTTGATTACTTACGTTTCGAAAAATAATTGAAATGTTCAAAATCAACATTCTTCACAATAATGCCACTACATATTTTTGGTTTGTGGCAACAAATTCAGTATAGAAATAACTTAGTCGCTGCAACTTATCGCACAAAAAAAGATTCATGCAACTCGAAAACTTGCATGAACACATGCAATTTTCTGGGGTTGCAGCGATAAATTGCATCGTCTAAACTGGCTATTAGAATCCACGTAAATTCTGAACTGGTGGCGGCCGCTTCCGGAATTGTATTTTTTAGATGATGGGTTATGTAACATTTCAGCTGATTTTGATCTCATGACTGCATTCAATTGGCCAGAATCTGAATTCAGTGAATTTGCATTTCAAATTCTTTGTATAATTGAACTGAAAATGATAAAAATTGTGTTCATCTCGTTGATCATTGAAAATGAGGAATAACATTTTTGCTACACCAGCAATTATAACCGCACAATCATGGTGGGACTAGAAATGGAACAGCGCACAACTCGAGGATAAGGCTAGTTTACCTCTCGTTAGGTAATATACTATTCCAGAAGAGTTTTGTCTCTGTTAGTTGTTTCCGATTTCCGATGTTGCTAGCTTTACAATGTTAGCTTCCCAATGTTGTTTCAGATTTTCCTTTAATGTCGGTCATTTCGATATACAAGGACTAGTGGGCTTAATTTTTTCCTGTCACATTGTGATATGTCTAAACAACAAGTCAATAGATGAAAATGAAATATCACAGACACTTCGAATGAACTTAAAACCATCCCCGTAGTAGGAGAGCTCACGATGCCAAATCGGGATTTACTCGAGCGTCATAGAGACCTATTGGGTTGCGAAGTTTAGATGATAAAAAGAAAAAAATATTATTTAATGTATACATTTTCATCGGTGGAGGAAGCGGCTATAGATTTTCAGCTATAGCATGGACATACTCGAACGCGTCAGATATTGATGTCATCTATGTCCTATATATTTTTAAAAATGTGCGTATGTTAATCTGATTGTTTCCATGATGGGGGTGGTCGTACGTAAGGGTTGAAAATTAAAAAAAAATCTCGAGCGCGTCAGATTTTCTGAGGGGATGTTAGGTGAACTGAAAAAAAAGCTCTTATATAATAATCTGACGGTTTGGATGTGACGCAGACTCGCGGCCGTTATTAGAATGTGAAAAAAAAAATCGTCATTATGAAATAAACAATAGCGTCGGATTAAGATATATATGGTTCATCTTTACGCCCTAGACGTTGCAGTCTTATAATCTGACGATTATCTGGAGGGATTCGCTTATTTTCTGAACATGCTGCGTTTCGTCGCAGCTAAGAGGGAGCTAAGAAGCAAGCCACCCAAATTTTTCCACTTTAATCGATACAAATATTCATTACCATCTTCTAGGTATTTTTTACGTTCCTTTCATTTCTTAATCGAATATTTCTTCAGTCTATGCCTCAAAAAATTAGGACAATTTTCAAAAATTTCTGGTTTGATTTTTCTTCGGAGATACTCGAATCATTATAACTTTTTGAAGGCATTTCGTTCTATATTCAACCGACTCAGTATCTTTTATGGTTCCAGAGTTCACAGTGGTGACAGTCGAATATGAAATATCTTGTAAACGATTAGTGATTTCTTTTTTACTCAGATGGCGCTTGTAGTTTCCAGAATTGTTAGTTTCTAGTATCATCAATAGTCAATCATTTTTCTCTTCAGATAAATGATGCACTGTCTGAATTCGAAAATTCTGTCCCAATTCTTATCTGTATATGCATCAACAAGTGTGGATATACTACTTCACTCCAAAGACAGGGGAAGCGAGTTTCTGAAGGCGGAGATTCGGAGATGGTGAAATCAGCTGGTAAGGCTATGGCTACAGCTTTTTGATATGCAGACGGTGTATAAGATACATCTATATAAATTCCTGGGAAAGAGAGAAAAATAAATTGAGGAGAAGAATCAGGAAAGAATCTTATTCGAAAAAGACAATGCACTAGTGCAATCTTCGTAGTCCCTGCAGTGTTTCTTTCTGTATAATATGAATATACGCTGATATTTCGAATAAAACTCTTGACATAAAATGGCAAACTTGTGAATTAGAATGCCAAAGCTTGGAGAAGTCGGAGCATCCAGACCCTGTTGATAGTCTGGGTGAGAATCGCTTCAGTCAATTTCTCATTTCGTAGACCAATTGTATGTGCCGCTCATTCATTCAACCACATGAGACGATGTAACTGCAAACACCAATGATGTCAATTTTGTGCACACCATTGCTTTACAAAATGAGGAAATGTTGAGCCCCAAAAAATGTCCATTACTTCGTACAGCTGGCTTTTTTGTGGACTTTGCAAACCCAAAAGATTTTAACGAATGTCTGGAAAAAGGTAAAAATGAAAAAAAAATTAGTTGATAAATTGAAAAAACTACTTTGAGTAAAGTAATCCTCAAATATTTTTATATAATATGAATGGTACCTTTTTAATCCAGCGGATTTCTACAGGTGTAGATATTCGCTGGGATATTGCAAAAAACATAATACAGTCGCAAAAAATACAATAGATATCACATTTATCAATAAAAATACCCCTCAACTGTATGGAAACTTGATTAAAATGAAAACTTTTTGACTGACTTTTTGAAAGTCCAAATTGTGGTTATGGATCCCAAATTTAGAGGTCATTCATTAGAGAGTTTGATTTGAATTATATTCGGACCTGACCTCACTGCTGCCAATTTATGTTCAGGAATATGTATACCATGAGCATTTTTGAGATTATAACAATTGGTGTTTGACGTATTATTTCGGAATATGAATTGATTTCAATTCTCCTATGTGCGTGATAGCGTGATACACTTCAGTGTATGCCGTGTGAGTATCAATCAACATATTCATTTCTTTGAATGAGTCCATACATGATGTAAAGTTAAAGTGCCGATCGCTTCTTTTGTAGTACTTCGTTCACTCTGGAGCAGTTTCCCCAACACAGTATGAAGTAGATAATAATGAAATGGAAATGGACTTGATGACTAATACAATTCTCGTATATCGTCAGGATCTTTGAGACTTTGTTTTTGTTGTAGAGATAAACATCACGTATGAGACGACGACAATAATAGTGCATCTGCATTTTCACATACTCCCACACGACATACGCAAAACCCTATCTACCCATCACTGTCAACTAGAAAAAACAAATAAATACATTCCAAATATTAATGAAATCTTCATGCACATCAGATTCCGCAGGTTTATCAAACCTCGACAATCTCAAACTGGCAAAATTAACATCTGGCTCTTCCCATAATTGACACAGACGCGAAAATTGTGCAGAATATAACCCATAAGTGGTTGGCAACTCATCCTCATTTCTGCAGGTCAAAAGTTCGAGCCTCTAAACGTTTCAATTTTATGAATCAGATATTGTGGCTAATGCTATGCATTACGTTGTGTATCGCAACACGATATGTACCAGGGAAAAACAGTTATTGTTGTTCAATTGTGATTCTATGCATTTCACACTACACTTCGTGTACTTGTTAATACGTATACAGGTATTATCAGGTGTGAATTGATTTATCAATAGTGCGGGATTGAGAACTATCGTCGTTCCGGAATTTATATTGGCAAGAGGCATTTTCTCATGGCTTTTTGGTTTGTCGGTTTATTGCTGTTAATGCAACTGAAATAACTGGGTTTATGATGTTGGCAGGCTTGGGTACTCTATCAAATTTTTATAATCAACCAAAATATTCATGGAACAATTGAATCATTTTATTGGCTATTGTGAATGTACATGTTGATGATTGAAGATTAAAAGACTTACCTGAAGAGAGTTCAATCCAAATTGAAGCAGGTTGGTCACATCCGAATAGATCAACTTGTAGTGGTACCTCTATGACTGATATGCGCAAGTTGAAGGAATGATTAACCACGTTCCTATACCATGATACCTCACTCGAATATCCGTCAATATATCACACGATGATATCGCCTATTTGAGTCGGGTTGACGAAATTTTATTTTTTTTTTTTTCGAGATGGGTGAATGTCTCTCTATTCGGATGTGACCATCCTGGTATAATGTCGCTACTCAGTACTCGCTTGGCTTGCGTTGAGAGGATTTTTCGCTGTTTCACCCAACTGTCATTCATAGAAATAATGAAAGAACTCATTTGAAAACTTAATTGAATGTTTATTATGAAAAAATGAAGAAAAAATACTTTGAACATTAAATAGTTAAAAAAATATAAAGAAACACTAAACACTATCATTATACTGCTTCCTAGCAGGATCGTCGATAAGGAGATGTGCTGCATTCCGAAAAATTCTCTGGAGACCGTATCTGAAGAGTGATCAATGAATACTGACGAATTTCTGAATGATGGCTACCGAATTTTGACCTCCCTCTATATTTATAGAGATTTATATGCTGAGGTTGCAAGTTTGCTCCGGTCACCTTACTGAGGTGAAATGCCTAGCGCGCATCCGTGCAAGTTTGCGAATTTCGAGGTTGTTTTATATTCTCATATCCTGTAATCGTATCAATTTGATGTCTATGAACCTGGATTATTGAGGATGGAATTGTGAATACTGTTCTAAAATATTGAAGTTGAGGTTGAAACATCTTTCAATTCATGTATTTGCTTGAATGGATTTTGAATTATTTAATGACGGTTCTCCATATTTGACAATAATTTGGGTTGACTTCCTTCAGTTAAGTCGTTTAACCCTTAATTATACTTCGGTTGGTTACATCCGAATAGATCACTTTGTAGATGTTCAAAGAATTATGAAAACACGATCAAACTTCTATTCTGACTGATCTCAAAATAATCAAGCAGGCTATATGACCGTGAATTCTTTACTTCAAACTTCAAACCAAGCATTCGATACAGATAGTATTTTAATGCTAATACAGTTTTAATATGAATTAACCAGACAACTCATACTTGTTTAATGTTATTGCTGATGTAATGCGCATCCGTAAATGTACCGTTTGTGATCATTGGACTATTGAAACATTTTCAAGAAGTATTTGATTATTCGGATCAGCCTACATTTGCTACTATGATGTCCGTGCTCATACCGACTTGGGAGGTCACAGAAGTGGCAGCATGTCTAATGCTGTGGCCTTTGAATTGATCAGTATCAACACCACCAAACTGCAGAACTGGAGAATTTTTATAAGTTGGGATGATCGTGGATACCATTCATAATCCAGGTGTCTCCATGAAAAAATGAAAAAAAACATTTTTGTGGTTGTTGCTTTCTAAGTCCCAAACTTTGAGTCATGTCGATGATTTGGTTCTGGGTAGTGAGGAGGTAAGCACGTCCGCTCATCAGCAGGAAGACTAGGGTTCAATTCCCCCACGAGCCAGCATGCAATCCATTGCTCGCACAAGCAGAGACCTCTGAGGGACGACGCTCGTCAGCTGGTTAACGGAAAAACATTTAATTTTCTTAACAGTTTTATTTTCACCAAAATGGTTAAGTTACTTATTTTGATTTTGGATGAATTTTCAACCCTTTGGATGGAACCTAGAGCAAGCGGAACCATAAGTTTGAGAGATAAAAAAGTGTGGTTTTCCAATAGGTACGATGGCTGATTTGGTTATGAAGAAAATGTATGTCACCGAAATGTCACTTGAAACTATGACAAACTTGTCACGAGTTGAATATTTCGGAATCAAACACATTCGACATAGTCGATGGACTTACTTGAAGACTGGCTTTGAATCAAATCATCATTTGAATCATCAGGCCAGTCTCAAATTACCTACACAGTATGTTCTGGCTGGCACATGTCAGAGAACAGCTACTCTCCTAGCTAATAACGAGGTTTTAACGATGAACGAGAATGTTTCCTATTTATCCATCAATCTCAAAGACCTGTTCATGCAACTGCAGATTCGTAAGAATGTATCATCTCTCCCACCAACCGATTTCCTGGAATCTTTGTGAAGTCCTAGATACTCGTTAGGACAACAAGAGTATTGTTCCGAATTCTTGGTGTTCTTGTTGAATACTCTTCGTGTGCAGGAAAATAGCAGAATCAATACCCCTGACTGATCCGGATTGAATGATTCCGTACTGTCTATTTCGTCTTGTGTTCGTAGATCTTTTGTTGGAAAAATCTTCACCTGTGTTTACGTTGTAGTACATGTTCAAGAGTTAGCAAAAACGTTTCTGACGAAACACGAAAGCTTACTGTTGAATCATCTGAAAATAGAACTATTAACGGGTGATGATCAACTGTATCTCCAAATATGCGCCAAACTGACTATTACAGGTCGACAAGTTTAGCTAAGGCACCGGTCAAACTAATAATAACACTGATGCTCTTCAAACATGACTCAACCTCTGACAAAGATTCGAAATAGATAAGCACTTCAATCTAAAAGACCACAATTGTAATCTGCATGCAATCATTCATCACTGTAGTTCTGACGTTGAATCTGCTCATTATTACTCATTGGTCAAAGACGGAACGGGCTGATTTAAGTTTGACGGTAGTCGTGTCACTAAATTTTCTGGCGATATCAGTGATAACTTGGATTCAATTTAGAATTTGTGAGGTGAATAAAACAACGGTTGGTTAAGAATGTGATTTAACAATGTTTTATGTTCATGGATTTGGAAACAAAGAAGACATCCCGTAACTTTTTATAAGGATATAAAAAGTGTGCTTGTGTTCTTCGCAGTAATAATTAAGAACCGACGAAAATCAAAATAGTACATTTCTAATTTATACACTATGATACCTATACTTTGTAGCTCGATCATATCGTGTACAGTGTGATATTAAAAATCTGCAGATATATAACAATATCACTTAAAATATGGAGTATATAACAATATTTTGAATTCATTGAAGCCTCAGGAGACACCCTATATTTTATGAAAGAGATGACATTGGCAGATCAAGATTTTCAGATGAAGTGGTGGTGCAGGTTTTTCGGGATCTTCCTGGAGCTGAAAAAGCAAATGCGCCACTGGAATCAATGAAGTCGCCCCGGAGCGCAAATTAATTTTCGTTGTTGTTTCATAATCTGTATTACTTTCGCTTCATTGTTAACCAAAAATTATTAACTACAAAAAATATTTCAATATCATTGAGTTTGAATAAAATTTTTAGCATCTGAAGAATGTTCCATTCTGTTCTCTGTTGAATTTTTTTGAATTGATTTACTATCATAAATGTTACAACTGAAACCCATCAAATACGGTTTTGTTGGGTAATGGATTTAATGACAAGTTTGGCGACTACACACCTCCTGAAATGAAAAATAATAATAAATTGGTACAACTGGTGATAGCAGTTTTGACAGAAACCGCGTCCCGTTAAAATAAAATTTACAAAATTTATGGAATTCTAAATTTGTAACCAGAATAACCAAACCGATTAACGGAACATATTGGTGTATTGCAGAAACCTGTCGAACCTCTCTTGCTCAAGGATCGTTTTTCCATAGAACAGCTAAGGTTTGGAACTCCTTGCCAAGAGAGTTTTATCCTGAGGCTTACAAACTTCAGCAATTCAAAGTAAATGTTGATTCGCACTTCCTGTCCCTTGATTCACGCGGTGTTCTTTGAACATTACAGGGCTTCCCTTTCGTGTGAATCTGCATATAAAAAATATATATATATGAGTTGTCAGAATTTCAAATTTCCGAACAGTGTAAAGGAGAGAACGAAAAATAGAATTTTGGTCAAGAGTAAACTACCCTGGATGTGAATCCAAATCTGAATATTGATTTCAATTCTAAACAACTCGTTTGAATGAACTTTTTGATTATATCAAAAAAGAGATGTGGTCTACACCTGATCAAAATTCCTTTTTTTCGTTCTCCCCTGTTCACTGTTCCGAAATTTGAGATTTTGACAACCCATATTCAATTATTCCACAATACACCAATTTTTCTGAAAAATAAAATTGTCTGACAATAATCTGATAATAAACAAGTTTTCCATATGGTGCAAATTTTTGAATCTCACTATATATAGTCTGAACAACATTTTGATAAGCAATTTATGAAACCATATAAAAACTATGTTTCATCCGGTAAACAGATGGGTGAAGGTCGACCTCTATTCCGTCTTTTGGACTAATACAAGAGACCGATTAAAAAACGAATTGCCAAATTTTCCCGATTCACATAACCTCACGATAATAAGAAAAAAATCCGTCACCCGTCAATTCAAACTCCAACTTGAATACAACCCAATTTGTATATGATATTCAGAATTCGCAAAATCAATAATCGGAATTAATCAATAATAATAATATATAATAATGAAAGGTCTTTATTTCTAGGTCAATAACGAAAAAAAAAAACAATACAGTTCATTAATAATACAGGTAAGTACTGAGAAAATGCCGAAGATCAGCTAGAGATACCGAAGTACCTCCTCTCCATCTTAAATTCATAGGATGAGACATATTGTAACTTCATTATGGAAAGTAGCAATTTGAATAAAATTTGAGAGAATGCGCAATGTGTACACTAGCTGCTTCAAGTAAAAACTGTGTTGTTGAAAAATACGAGATTGGTCATTTACTTACTGATCAAATTCATTCCTCAAGTAATATTTTGAATCAGTACTGAAAATATATTTCGAGGAATAGATATTCAAGGAATTTAATATCTTCTGAGAATGATAATAAATGGCGCAATACTCCTAAAACGAACTATTCCTTTACCAGAAAATTCAAGAGAGCTAGTTAGCCAACAATTATTACTGTTTTTTCAATTGAATGTTCGTGTTGAAATTTCTTGTTATTTCGACAATAATTCATTGAATTTGGAAATTGGTATTTTGTTCTCAGATGAATGTATTCAGCTGAAAATCATTTCAGGAAATAATAATAATAATCTACGAGAACCACTGTATCTAAATACTTTTTAGATAAATTTAATTTTTTTCACTCTCAAGAGTAGTTGCTTCCAAGCAAACCAGCAATAGAAAAAACACCTTCTGCTCTCATCATGGTGGTTGCTCTCATGGCATTGCGAAAAATAACAAAGTTTTCGTAAAAAATATTGAAATTTATGGATAAAATTTCGAGGTCTTGAGGTGTTACTTTCGATAATTCTCGGAAGATTTCATTGACCTATTTTATTGTTGAAGTGCTGAATCAATCACTTGAACATTAAAGACAGTCCACTGTTCAATACACTCCTATATCTCGAATCAGCCGTTAAAAATCCTAACAGTAACATTATCATGGCATCAAATTTTCTCTTTTATAGCACAAAATAAAACAAAGGTAATAAAACTAATCAGATACCAATAAAACACTGAAATTATCTTTCTATATCTGCGGCAATAAATTCTTTCATAGTTTCTAATAAATAATGAATGTTCAGCTAATAATAAGCAATGTGGTCCGGATAGTACACTTGTACAATGTCATGGCTACCTAGGATTCCCACGATCTAATGCGAGTGTCCCACTGGGAAGACGGTTTCTTGGGTTGGACCATTTAGTACGGTGGCAAAGTGTTGTTTTATTTTTTGGTGGATGAATGTTTTCTTGGTGTTTTTTTGAGTTATTATACCAATGTAAAGTGGCAAATTTCCAAATCAAATCCGAAAAGCTCTGTAGTAATTAAAAAAAAGTTCCTTTCAAATACTCGTTGAGTGCAACGAGTTCTTTAATATGAATCGTACCTGGCTACCCCCTCAAATGAAAAAAAGCTATGTGAAATCTCATATCTTTGAAATTTCAGAATTTTCAAAAACCTACATAGAATAAAACTATTTGTAAATGAGTTCTGATAATGAAAAAAGGTTCGTTTTGGAAAACATCAACAAATATGTATATTTTCATTTATATTAGTTCTTGTATTTTTGTGATAGGCATCTACAGCTCATCCAATCCAACTTAGCACCGAAATTCGTTCAACATCCGGTTGCGCACTAAACTGACAGTAGATTTCAAATGGCTGTTTGTCCCGCATTGCGAAATATTTTATCATTTCCGTGCCAACTGAAGAGAAGTTGCTGACCAATAGGACATTTTTTATTTGGAAGGAACTCATATTATAGTAATCTTACTACCTGAAAAACTTTCAGTCTAGTTTTTTCAGTTTTCTGCACAGATTTCAGTTCAGAGGATTCACAAAATGGTTAGTCTGTTTTGCTTTATAATAGCTACTCAACAGAGGAAGAGAGATGTGTGAGACCAATATTGTATTATAACGAATGGAAATGAACAAAAAATAAATGAAGGAGAGTTTTGGTTATGAGATTTTTTTAAAGTAAAGGTTGTGAGTGAAATATTGGTAATCCCAGCTCAGATCGTCCAATTGTATGATCATTCACATAAAATTTGCTCGGTGAAGTGAGATAGCCCAAAGCATAGTTGATGAGATGGTTGAGATTGTGAGGTGATGAGAATATCCTCAATATGGGTTGTTTCCAGAAATATACCGAAACAATTTCAAGGAACTATGTTTTTCTCGGAGATTATTCCGCAAAATCAATCTGCACATACATTGATCAGTGCCAATGATGCGGGGTTTGCATCATATGGGATTCTTCAAAGCTTCATTAGGAATTTGATATTGGTATCATTTAATGCAAAAGAAAATCCAAAAGAAGTTTTATCAAAATACTTACCTAGATCCTATTGTGAATTATTTTCAGACTCAAATCTTCAATGAAATACATTTTTCACTAGGTTCTGCCAAGAATCAATGAACTTAGTGTCGATATTTTGATTTTGTTGCAAAAAATACGGCGCTATTATCAAGAAAATGTGTCTTGAATGAAAATACCTAATGAAACAGATTCCTTTTTCAAAACAATAATAAATATGAATCTTTTTTCATTTATATTAGTTCTTATGTTTTTCTGATAGGCATTTACAGCTCATCTAATCACACTTGGCAGGGAAATTCGTTTCACATCCGGATTACTTTTCCAAAATGTTAACGACAAGTATTTTCATATATATCAGTTCTTATTACTTTTTTGATAGGCAATATTTGGGATAATGAGAAGTTGCTACTAATTGGACTTGTTCTATCCAGAAAGAACTGTTTATCAATAGACGCAGCAAGTTTTCGGGGTAGATTGAAAATCTGCCCTTCTACATTTGTATAGATGCCAATATTGATTCTTATATTTCAGATTGTGATATGTTACAAACCCAGAAAACTACGGAACAAATATTGATCCACCACAAAGTAATGACGTTCAAACAGTACTTATACCAATTATTAATATGGAGCATACGTTACTGAGAAGACTATAAGAAATTTCAAACCTGAAGCCAGAAGCATCATAGTACAGTAAGAGTTGTCAGTAGTGACGGCTTCAATAAATTTTAGACAGATGTACTATAATGTCATTCCAAAACTGGAGATGTAAAAATATAAGCGTATAATAACGTAAATATTTTAGGGTGAAGTGATGGACATAAAAAAACCTTATAGTTACTCGATCAATAGAATGAAATATTTTTTTCTAGTGTATTGAAAGTGGAGATTTTTCAAGTTATCGAATGAACCATAAACTCAAATTCTGTCGATTTTTGCGTTTCAACCAATCCTTCGATCACCCTTTAGACACAGCAAACAATATAAAACGATTTTTATTTCCGATTATGTGCTGGTGATGATAATTCAAATTATCGCAAACTGAATAAATGAAACGGTGCCTAACGAGTAAATCAGCTGCGTCCACCATTGAAAAGTAGAACAATTCATATCCAAAAAATCGTTTTTTATTATACATATTTCAACATATTAAATTCAATCTGCTGCTCCTGAGGATGATGACCATTTGAATGGTCGAAAAGTTTACATTCACAGAATGTGAGCTTCTGGTTCATTTGGCCCCTTTCAACTCTCGATACACTCAGATTTCAACTCAGGTCACGAATCATTGAGTGAGCGAGTCATGAAAGCTAGAAATGGATTAGGCTCAATTTTCTGGAACGAACATGTTCAATAAGGGCCAAACATGTCACTCAACTTCGTCATTATAAGGTGGATATAAATGAATCTGAGGATTATCAATCTGCATGATCTCCACTGAATTGATTTCGATTCTTTCCCTTGGAAATGAAGAACTACACATTATGATCGAACTAATATTCGTCTTCGAGAAGTCTACCTGTGTATCCAATATGCACAGTCGTCTGGTTTTCCACTTTGTCAATCACTTATGTTCTTTCATGCATGTTTGCAACTCACTTCCAAATTTACCATCGTGTAACAAAGGACTCAATCCAGAAGTGCGTTTGATATAAGTTAATCAAAATTCTAGAGTGCCCTCTTCATCATCTCCGAATCGGGTATGATTCTTTCAAGCTTGACATAATTCTCGTCGATTGCTAGATTTCACGATTCAAAACATTCACCTGGCGAATATAGTGACCAGCCCAATTTACACTGCCGTCCCCATCAATAAACCCTTGTGGGTAGCAGTGGAGGGCCGAACAGACCCACTCACTTCTGACTTCTGACCCAATTTGACGCGTGCCACAAACACCTATTCTCTCATCGAATAACTATTATACAACCGAAATTTTTTAGGTATTGATTGCTGGAGGTCTGTGAACCACCGAAATCAATTAGGCAAATACGACACTGCAAATTGAATATTGTATTTTTGACCGAGTTTCTATATGACAAATGTGGTTTCCATCACGACGTCATTCATATTTTTGCCAAAGCGTGACATCTGCGGATATATATATATATATATATATATATATATATATACATATATATATAAATACAAAACTCGGGAATGATATTTGGGACAGCAGCAAAAGCGAAAGTGTACTCTTATAACAATATATTTCCAATATTTCGACAATCGATTGTTGTCATCATCAGGGAGCTACAAAATAATGTTAATGAATGAAAATATGACATAGAATTTTTATCCTTACTTACATTGTTAGTGAGGATGGTCGCATGAGATGGTTAAAGAAGTCAGATGACACATAGTAAAATTGTTTTAAAACATTGATACGTATCAGTACAACACATAAACACATTAAAAACTATAATCTTCTTTTTTCAAAGAAAAAGGTGCAGTGACAAACACCATGTGGAAATGATGAAAAGGAATGAAAATTTTGTGATTATAAAGGCGCTAAAAGTCAATTGTCAAAAATGTCAAATGTCACTGAAAAATTATTGCTGAGACACAATTTGGCCTTAGCCGCTGAGACCTCATTACCATTACAGGTGCTGCAAAAGAGGAGGTGGGAAAATGTAATATAGTATTAAAATAATTGAAAATTTTGAAATTAGTTATGTGAAAAAGTATAAATTTAATATTTTGATTAAGTAACGTCACTTGAATTGCCTTCGAGAACTCTCGAATTGCCATCAATCAATAATAAATATGAATAAATTTCACTCAAATGATTGAGATCGGTTTTTTTATTAAAACAATTTGAAGATTGAGAAATGAATGCCATTTCTAAGAACATTCTCCTCGAAACATTCCTTTCAATTGATAAAATTTTTGTGGAACTGAAATTCATTAAATGTCCTTCCTTCGAAGTGTGTTCACTCAGAGCACATCTTTCAGGATGGAGTCTGCAATTGCTTCTATGTGAAGAAATGCGATCTTTCAACAGTCTTCCAGTCTGTCCGATATACTCAGAGTCACAGTCATTGCAAGGAATACAGTAAACAACATTTGACTGGGATAATTTTGGAACTTTGTCTTTAACATTAGAAAGGAGGGAATTGATTGTAAGAACCGTTTTATTGGCTATTTTAATATTTAGACTAATGTATGAAAAATTACTATGGGTTTGATTAGGATTTTGATTAGTAGATGTAAGTTCTGAATTTGAATTATTATTCTGATTTTGGGAAAAAATTAATGGTGACGTGCCAAATAAGATCTTATTCGAAAGTGAAGAAGGATAAGAATTATTAAGGAATAATTGTTTCAAAATATGGAGATTCTTCTGGTGAAAACCCTGGTCCGAAATGCGAAGAATTCGATCTTTCATCTGCTTGACCACGTTTACCTTCATCGGCTCTTTATGGTATGACCAATAGTTTAAATACCTACCAGAACTGATAGGTTTTCGGTACCAGTCAACCAGTATAACATTGGTGGAAGTACGCATATATCTAGTATCCAGAAATGGAACACCATTGAAAAGGAGGATGCAGATTGTAGTGTTCCATTTCTGGATACTAGATTGATGCGTACTTCCACCAATGTTATACTGGTTGACTGGTACCGAAAACCTATCAGTTCTGGTAGGTATTCAAAGTATTTGTCATACCATAAAGAGTCGATGAAGGTGAACGTGGTCAAGCAGATGAAAGATCGAATTCTTCGCATTTCGAGTTCGGAGGTCGAAACTCAATCATCACCTAGAAGATGGCAAATGAGACTTTGCCGAAACGTTGTGAAAATTATCCTTCAGAGGATCAAAACCACAGAACACGAAATGAAACCCGAAAACACAATTCATCATATATATATATATATATATATATATATATATATATATATATATATATATATATATATATTTATGTTGTTGTATTTAGAAAACTGTTTCAAGGATTTCGCATATTATTTATCAGTACATTTCCAGTAATTTGATTCGGGGTGATTCATTACTTTAGTAGATTAGTAATTCCATAATCATCATTTAGAAAAAAATCTGTAGACGGGTTTTCACGGACTATCTCAATTTCAATGAATTGATATACAAAGAATATCCTAACCTATGTGCGTGACACAGGTAATAATACATTTTGATGCTACTGAGGGATTATTGAGATATTCAGGAAATAAGTTTTTTTTCATTTTGACACCCTGTATCCTGGAAGCGAAATGTTATCAGACATACATCTATATGAACTTTTTGCCTTAGGTTAAATGAAAGGAGTCCGAGAGTTGAACCTTGGGTTACTGAACCATCTGATCCTTAAAAATCGTCTCAGATGCTTTATATATAGAAGGTGACATGCTTATAGGTATGAGATCGGAATAATGTGTGGGAGTGTCACACTTGACCAGAGGAATCACGAGTGAAAGTTTCCACAGAGAAAGATATCTAGAAGAAATAATACATGAATTATTCAGTATGAAGGAGATATGTTTCAACAGATGTGATTCCAGTAAACGTATCATTCGAAGAAAAATACTCTCTGAACCAAAGGCATCACTTCTGATTATATTGAAGAAATTATATACAGTTTACTCACCCACAGGGCAGAATCTGAAAAAGTGACCGAAATTACTGGAGTTATACTTCTCAAGGAACGATAACTGATTGTTACGAATCTCCTAGCGCCGGCCCTGGCGATCGTAAACGCAGATGAAGGTCGAAGCGCGAACGTCATTTTTCCTGGAATTGCTGATCCGCGTGGAGAATTCGATACACATCATCGAGGCCCTACTCGAAGATTCTCCATAGGCCTACGCAGGTATATATACGGGAGACACTTCATCGCAGGCCAGTTAGTTATTAGCAGAGTTAGTTGTTCGACAGTTGCTGAGGAGTTGTTCAGCAGAGTTGTTCAGAGCTAAGTGGAGGAAGCTTTGTTCTTGCTAAGTGCGAAGTCGAAGGAGAGAGTTTCTATTAGAGAAAGTTTATCAGAGCGTTTAGTACAGAGCGTTGGATAGTTAGCGGAGCAGTTTGAGTGTTTGTATTGTACTGTATTGTGATAAGGAGTTGTAATAAAAGTAGTGAAGTATTGTTTGGACTTTTAATTGAACGAACCCAAGGACATATCGTAACATGGTTTTGTCGGGGTGAAATATATTGCAGAAAAAGTAGTTGATTTCGTCAATATCTTTCAAGTTGATGGTATTTCTGGATTGTACTTTCGACGTAGGACTTTTAAGTTTCGTAGCGCGTTCCTTGTCTCTTTGGTATACTTTTTTCTGAGGACGTTTACAACTACGATAAACATTTTCGAATACGATGTGACAACGGACGAAGTGTTCTAACTTGTTGAAATTTCATTCGATGAAACGTCAGTGCGAAAATCCTTCAGAACCCGGTTAACGAACCCGGAATCCGCTAACAACTCATTAGATTTCGGCCGTGAAAGCTTACATTCTGGGAAGAAAATTGTTAATTAGATCGAATGACAATTTCATTTTTTTGACAATTCGAATAAATTGTTTTCAAAGAATATGGGCGCAGCGGGGACTCCATGTGAAAACCAGAATTCGAATTCGTCCGAATACACTGGATACTTCCGAACACTATGTCTCATGTTTACCTGCCAATCCAACGATAGAAGGATTTAAAGTTGCAAACCGGCATACTGGAAAAAGTAGATTTTCACTTGTGATATCACAAATGCTTGAATTATTTTCTCAAATTTTTTCTTGTTCACGAATATTTTGGAAATCATCTATAATTTTCTTAAAATATTAGTGAGCCATAGAAAATTTCGAAGGATAATTCAGGTACGCGTGGCATTCAGCTCGGAATAATTTCATTGAAGGATTAGTGGGCAAGAAAAAATTTTCAGGGATAATTCTAGTACGCGTGCTATTCGGTAAGATAATTTCGCAACATATCGAACTTCAACGAATTATTTGAAATTCATGTTTTAGCCTTTCAAACTACGCCGAAATAGGCTTTAGATTACATTTGAGATTTAACAATTGAATGGAAAATGTCTAGTTCTGCCACATTTAATTCGGTTTATTGTGTGAGCTTTAACAAAATGAATCGATTGTGTTCTCTTCTACCGAAGCTATTCAATGACTTCAGTTGCATAGAAATATAAGCTAGATTTTCAACACGGTAATATTTATGTTGCGTACGTTGGTAAAAATGAAAGGCTACCGCCGCTAGCACCTCCTGGTATTCTTATGAATCATTTGAATATACATGGACGGCAAAAAGAGATGCACGATGCACCTCTAACCAATCAAATCTGATCACAATGAGGACTTTGAAATCTGGTAAGTCTCTCAGTTCAGCAATGAGCATTCAAAATAATTAGAACAGTAATCCTGATTCCATTTTCAGTAGATATGGCCCCAAATTTCTATTCCAGGTCATCGGAAAATATCAACGCCCTGAAAGATCAGTGATGTAATGAAAGAACAAGGCCTTACAAGACCCGTACTCAAAGCAACAGAATACATATCCTTTTTCCAAACATGATAATAGTGATACTGGAGTTTCAGTGGCTCGTGAATGAAGATGTGGAACAATATTGTATTTTGATAAGTCTCCTAAGTTGTTCTAGTACCGAATTTGAACGTTACATTTTGTTAACATCTGCTAAAAGTGGGTAAGTGACATGTTATGTCAAATAAAAAAATCCTGATGGTTTCAAAATATTTTCACTATAATTATCTGTAGGTTATTCATGCGAGAAAAAATTTTCATTTTTCGAAAACTGTTGGTGTGAATTTTTATTATTCGTTTTCGCAACACATTCATTTGCGTGGTAAATCACCCTGTATCGTTCAAAACAAAAAGCCTTCACATTTCTGTAATTTGAGAGATTTCAGATTCAAAGCAGTGTGTAGACAGTATCTTGATATAGTTCCACTTTCGAAGGCATATTTTGAAAAATAAGTCCAAAAAATACGTCACTGCCGCCCGGTCCAGTTAAAACCATTTTCGATGCTGGATCTACTACATATTACCCCGTGACTATAATACTATTAGCCAATGCATACTATGTTGAAAATGTCTGTCCCCTAGAACGTGCTGTGTTACATTAGTTAAATTTATCGTTAATTTTTTCAACAATTCCCGCATGAAAAATGCCAGAATCGTGTTCGGTTTTTCATAGAACTCGACATGGCTGGGTATCAAGAACTCATAAAACTGGTTGACAATATTTATTTGCTTTCTAATGAACCTAGAAATATGTGAGCGTGGGGTTCTGAACAAGTAAACAGATATGATATGTGAAGAACGATCTGATAACATTCACAGCGGTGTATTTCGGAACATACGAATTTTTCATCTCAATATAAGTATATCCCAATATATTTATCCACCGGACTGTTTCGAAAGTTTTCAATAAGTGGTAAAATTCTGAATAGGCGGGAGGCTATGACTTAAGCTTTCAGTTTCAAAATTTTATCTCTTGTTCACGAAATGAAGCATTTTGGCTCATCACGGATTCACCTGAAATCTTCAGAAGGTAAGGAATAGCTCAAGGATCATTTTCTATATCATGACGCTGTACGCTAGAGCCTTGGGGGGTAGTTATCACCCCATCACGGGGGTGGAAATTTTTCATTTCATTTCAACTTTAGAAATCGACGGAAAAAGTAATTCTGAGAAAAAAATGTTCTATAAGTTTTTTTTCGTAAAAGTAATAATTTTGAGTTATTCGAAGTTGAAAGTAACAGTTTTTTGACGAAAAAATCGACTTTTTTTAATGGTTTTTTCAAATAACTCTAAAACTATGCATTTCATCAAAAAAAGTGTGGAGAGGCAAATTGTAGCTTTTGAAAAAACAAAAACAATGTTTCCTTTATAATTTTCCTACGATGTATACGAACTGAGATACAGCAAATTAATGCTTAGCTTTTTTCGTGAAATGTATAAATTGGAAGATTCAAAACGAAATAACGAGAAAAATTTGCATTTTTCGAAGAAAGCTTATAGAATCTCTTATGAAGTATTCAATTAGAGCTTTTAAACAAATGAAAAAATGTCGTCCTAGCATGAAAATTGACCGACTCATGATCAAAATAAGATCGGTAACCTTTTTTTTCTTAGAAAAAAATATGTGAAAACAACCTCCTAAGTACCCCCTAACTAAAATTGATCGCCACCCTTCTGTGATTCTCTTTATGTATGTACTTATAATACACCCACGAAGTTTAACCAATTTAAAATGCTAATTTAAAGAAAATTGTAGTTTAAAGAGAAAACGATTTTTTTCAATTTCGTGTTTTTAACCCAATTCTTATAAATGTCTCTCAAGATACTAAAGATACGAAAGAACCATACAGTACTGAATTGTAGCTTCTTTAAGGACAAAAATATCCCTGTGTGTAGATTTTTTGAAAAGTCAATATTCGGCGAGATATAGCCGTTTAACAACTACATTTATGATCGAACAACAAATTAGTCAAGCGCTTTAAACTCTCACCATTTGAAAATTAATGGATCTCAAGTAATTTTATTCACATAGTCTTATAGCTCTTGAAAAACTCTACAAAATCGTTCTGGAAGAAATTTTCTGTCACCTTAAATGAAGAAGCTATGCTTGAAATACCGATATATTTTTTTAAATTTAAATTACCCGCTTCGGAGTGTAGTAATCTACATCCGGTATATTCGGCCGTTGTACGTTATATGTTCCACTTTTTCCATTCATATTGGAAGACAGAGCTCGCGTGTGTGAGTGTATATTTCGTTGATTTCTCACCAGTGTATTCTAAAGTTTGAAGACATATTATAAAAATTTCAATGTTTTCAGAGGTAGTTCATAAAAAGGTTAGGTTGAAAGATAATGAAATTGTATCCTAAAGCATGAAACAATCATTATTCAACTATTTTTATCCATATTAAGGTATTTAATGTTATTTTATAATTTTTGACAATTAGGGGTAGTTTTCACCCCTAAAAAACAAAAATCGTACAACGGCACAATATAGAAAATGAACTAGAGGGGGTAATGAGCCTAATCCCGAATTTTTGTAGAAATCGGTGTTGGACGAAAAAATTGCGAGGTTTTACAATTTTTTTAGCTTCATTTTCTGAACTATTTAAATGATATTTTGCTGTCATTCTGGAAATAGAGGAACTTTATTCTTAAACAAATCCAATAATTTCTGATTTGCTTTTGCCAATTCAGCTTAATTTGATATGATTATCGAACATGCATCAGATTTTGGAGGTATTTCAGTTTTATTTGTAGGAATGGAAGAATTATTACTGTTACTCATTCAATGGATCATACTGTATCAATATTATTTTTAACATGTATATTATTTTTTCGAGATTTTCGATAGTCGAAGATTGAGGAAAAAATGGGTGCCTTTCAAACATAATCGACTGAAAACTATAATATACACAAAGCAGTCAAAAAGTACTCCAGCCAATAAAAATTCAAATCTCTGACCTCATTTGTAAATCGACATACATTTTCTCAATAGAAATCCATTCCTTTTTTATTTGTATAGCAACGCTAATAACTTTTTGCCATTCACTATGTACTTTTTTGATACATGAAAATTAAATAAGAAGACAAAATTCAGATATCGTCAATCCCCTCACTTCACGTAGAGAAACAAAACCGAACCCGGAAATGGAAAAATGCTAATAGAAGAAAAGGCCAAAGGTGCATTCTGAATTTCTCATGGATGATCGACGAGAATAGGAATGATTGAAAGCTCAATAAACAAATTGAGGATTCCACACTATTATTGCTAAGTATGTTGACTTTGTGAAGAGATAATGCATTCGGCATAGTTGTTCGCTAGAAATGATTGACATTTCATGGTAAAATCGGTTTTTGATTGATCTCAAATACACTCAGACCTAAAGAGAAATCGATATTGGAATTGATGAATTGTCAAAGTCATGAACATCTTTAGCAAGATATGTTATGCAATATCATTCTTATAACAGTCGATTAACACTGTCTTTTCTCTGTGAAGTACGTATGAAAGTTTGTATTCAAATTTGGCCAAGGTGATTTTCTTGCAAGTTTTCGATGTGTGTCTGGCCTCAGCGAAAATATTTGAAACTAACTGTTCTTTCTGTTCAAGATTTTAACACACTTCAAGATAATTAGCCGAGCCTTACAAGCACAAAACTGCGCCCTCTAGGCACACTCGTAAGAAAGTTTGACAATGGAGAGCAAAAAAAAGAACAAAAAGAAATATATTACGGAACGAGTACAAAATGATACTAATTCACCACGAGTATAACTTCTGCAGCATGAGATCTAGGGGAATGCTGAGAGTCATATGAGAGGGAAATGAGTATTCCGGGTGAGTTGTATGCTACACTTTTTCTACGACGATTGATATATCACCGTGACCAAGGCACTTTTTTAAACATACGAGGTGACTGAAAAGTTGTGTCCTTGGCTAAAGAATCATATGGATAAAGAGGTTTTCGAAAACAAACTCAAATTATCGTATTTGGGCACTTTCAAAGCACCTTATGCCAACCGTAGGTTATGGATGTGGAAAACGGGCCTGGGTAATAGCCGTGGCACCTTATGCTGTTGGTGAGAGATATGGGTAATTGGGGTGAGTGAAGTGTCACATTGATTGTTCAAAATCACATCAATAATAATGTATACATTTTTCAATAGTCGTGTTAAAAGTATATTATTCAACGAGAGAGAAATGCCTTTTCCAGGGAATGAGTTTGTTGTCGATCGCATAAGAAAAGTGCATCTACGAAATTAAAAAAAAACTTTCCGAAGAGAACGGTGTATAAATCCTATCAAACTTTATTTGCAACTTTTGCCAAATTATTCAAATCCAGTCAATCGAAATATTGATTTTTTTGAAATTGGAAAAAAAAAGAAGAATTTTCAGTTATTATATTTTGTCCCGTTTACAGAACTGACGCTCCTCGATCTTTATAGACAATCTCCTGGCTGATTCATAAATACGTTCTATTGTCACTAATTTCTGTTATGCTTAGTATATGCTCAGTATAGTCTAGTTTTCAAAATATGTTTGATATATCTTATTTCAAATGTTTCCTACATTACTGTTAAGTATGGGGATCGTTATGGGGTTGGATGTAAGAGTAGCTTTAGCTAAATCCCGCCTCATCAGCGATCATCCTCAATTTACCAGTCTCATGATTAAATTTTATCTTCCGAAATGAAGACGATTATTATTATATATCGAGTCTACTATCCCTAACTTTTTCAAAAGATTTAATTTTTTATTGATGACCTTTCCAGAATAAATTGATGTCCCACACTTGTCGCAGAATAATTGTTGATGTATTTCATCGAAAAATGTGATACTGAGAGTTCAAGTGTCAGCTAATCGGCAACAGCAAATGAAAATGATCTAACATACCTGCAGGCCAATTGATTGAAAACTGTTATTTTTATCATCTTATGAGTGATGTACTAGCTTCATCTGGCCCCAGCTTGCAAATCAATTGATCGTTCCTTATATGGAAGGGAAAAATTAGATAATAAATAACTATTGTATTGAAACTTTTTCAATAGTTTCAGATAAATGCAAATTTTTGGGTGAATGTGGAAATTGTGAACAGAGGCGTGAATAAGAAAAAAACAACAAATTTTCCGAATCGGAAATATCACGAACCGTTTTCGAAATATACGGGGAAAACCGAAATGGCTCAATTTCTTGCTTTTGCGCTGGCACCTCAATTTTCAGGAATATGAAAATGTGTTCAGGAAACTTTCTTCTCTGTTTCAAATTCGTTTCCATTTACTGTGCTTTGATTTTTCTCTCAACCCTCACCTGGTAGTTGTTTCTACATTTCTGCCCATTAATTCCATCTTTAAGGTCCGAACCTCGATACGAACAATGAAAATGAAAATAGGAATTAATTATCGCAGCAAATTTTCGTGGTAGATTAGGCATCTGCCTTCCGACACTTGTATGGATTTCAATGATAATTCATAATTTTTGCAAATTGTGGTTTTGTGGGTTATTCCATTCACGTTAATCTTGCATTTCCCGAATTCTGTTCTGAGCTTCTGTCGGAATAAGTGTCGATACTGAGTCCGAACGGGATATGAGCAGACTCAACAATCATACAAACGAATCACCACTGGAGTACCAAACGAGAAATGTAAAGTAAAATGTACAGAAGTTTTGTAAAACATTTGGGAGTGGAATCCTGAATCCTGGATATAGTTAAGTATTGAAACATGTCTGCGCTTTTGAAGCTTATTGAAGTTGAAATGATATATAAATGAAATGATACTGAGCGCACACTCCATGTCGCTCTCATCATTTTTTATTGTCAATCTGCCAAGATCTCATTCTTTCTTCATTTCAATAATAATAATAATAATCCATTTATTTCCATATATGATACATAATAAAATATGTTAAAATATCGGAAATATAAATGGTGATACTCGATAAGTGAGTTAACACTTGTTTCGAGATAGCGTGAACAAAAATAAAAATAAGTCGACCTATAAAATATACACATAATATGAACACTCAAAAACATAATCCACTCCTTATTGGGGTAAGCCATGATATAAGTAGTTGTGCAAAACAACATCTATCAAAAAACAATATTATGAAATATATCCTCCTAAACATGACAGTCATAAAAATATTGAAATCCAAAATGAATACAAAGTATCTCAATCAAAGTAATGACGTTTCCATTCATTGTCTTCCTTCAATCAAATCGTTGACAAACCATCTAGGCGAGTTCGCCTAGGTCATTCTTTATGGAATTTATAGTTTGTTTTTTACGCTTGTTCCCTGTCATATCTTGAACAATTTCCCACAATTTATTCGAACGGTTTGTACTTGAATCAATCAATTTGTTATAATATTGAAATTTTGTTTTTTGAAGAAGTGCGGTCAATTTATTTTTGTATACTTTGTATTCAGTCTTTAATTGAATGTCGTTTGGGTTTTTTAGCATATTTTTAAACATAATGTTTTTTGTTGTTACAGATTTCAAATGAGCAAGAATGACATATTCAACATTTGTTATTGAAAACACTTGACATAGTCAGTGGGCATAAAGCTGTTGTGTACTCCTCTGAGCCTCTGAGTTCAATAGATGAATAGGAGCTTTCATTTCTAAACCACAAGCTCTTATAGAACAGTTTCACATAAACTGCTACTTGAAAGACGCGAGTCTCGATGAGACAGAAGTTCTGATTGATGATCGAAACCACTCGAACCTCGTTTTCCTGCACTCATCCACCCAACAGAACAGACGCCTAGACATTCTCCTGCAATTAGCGTCTCGCACAACGAGAGCTAGTTACCAACAGAGGAAAAAAAAACACCGAAAAAACCTTCAGACGTCGAGTACGACACGAAGTCCTCATTGATGCCTCATCAGGATAACACAATGCACACACAAGGTCAAGATATTGGTAAATACGAATGGAGTCCACAGACGAGTATTGAGCTGTCTGAACGGACCCACCTATATTTGAACTCGGACTTGATGAAGCGTGTGAAAGCAGCCGAAGCATGTGCGAAAACAATACCGAGTTGATATGACAGTGCGCTTTCGTGTTGTTCTAACTGCAGGGGTGGGCCATCGAACGGCCTGAATCATCTAATGGCCCGGTACTCCCACATCTCCGAGGTACGATCTGATCGTGATTAGTACCCGCATGGTTTCGAACTGGTACGATGCAGTCAATGGGAAGTCGAGCAGGTGAAACAGTGGGTGTCTGTACCATTCAAACTGCATTGAGAGTACACATAGTCTTCTCGGGTAATTACCTGAATATCACCTTTACATTCATATTTAGCTTAATTAAATGAAGAATCTCTCTACATATCTCGTACTAGCACAGAGAGCATCCCACAAGTGATGAAACAATCAGTTGAACATCAATAAATGAACGTTTCAATACTTTTCAGTACTCCGTTATCACCATTCACAGAAAAAAAAACTCACAATATCTAATCTTGAAATGTTTACGCTTGAAAAAGCAAAATTCCTTTCCTCAAGCAGAACAAATTACTAAAAATGCTATCTAATCTTCTCATTCGAAATCTAATATATTCCATACGGATTTTGAATGAACACGTCTTGTATAATAACTTTCTGACATAAGTCATCTGTATTTTTGATTTATGAAATTTTGTCGAATGAAATTTTCAGTGTAAATGGAAGTGTCAATTTTTTAATGAATTTCCGGAAAACTTTTCGTTTGGGATTTTTCCAGGAAAATGGTGATAAAGATTTATTTTTCGTGTTATCGGCATATGAACTCTCGGTAGCCAGCATACAATGACTTATAAATCTTAGTGAGAATAAGAAGGCAAAATTGAACACAACACGTATGAGATGCATGATTCAGAAATCTTGTTTACAGAAAAAGGCTCATTCAACTTGAGGAAGCGTTCAAGATTTGTAATAATTATTGCAAAAAAATGTATTTTCTGATGCACGTCTGAGTTTCAACAATAATCCCAAAAATATCAAGATGTTGAAGGGTAATGGGAAAAAAAACGGGGTCGGGTCTGGTAATTCACAACCAACTCTGGCAAGAGCGTTTCATACACCAAGCGAAGACACAAGATCAAGGTTTGCATATATACAAAGTGATGAGTGCTGTAACAAGGAAAGCTTTTTTCGTTTCATTTCACGGACAGAGAAGCAGACATACAACGCAAAGTATTCATAGAATAGAATATTATGGCAAATATTAATATTAAGTTTGACATTTGATTTGACATCTGGCACTATTTGGAGATAAGATAAGTACAACCATTTTACTATATTCAATTCACAGCATGCTTTAAACCATTCATATGTCCCATTCACATTTTTCATTTTCGAGAATGTCTCTATATGGGGTCGGATTACAAAAGCCCTGGGGTAGATTCTGCCTGTCGTAAAAGGCGACTAAAAGGATAACCCAGGTGGAAGATGGTCTTACCATAGCCCGGTGAGAAACCACCATACCAACTATATGTGCTGTGAAGTGTTAATTCACGTTTCAGTGTGTGGTTGATATTTCCGGTTTTTCCCAACTATTGAATTTGTAAAATGATGATAATTTCTCCCAGAGTAAAAAACTCCAGAAGTAAAAAACCTCCCCTAATCGGATTTCCGGGTGGAAGGTATTCGGGGGGAACCTTCATCGAGAGTATTGAAAATCGAGTTTTGTAATATTCGTGGTATGCATAAAAATATCAATGATGTGCTTCACCATCTGCAAGAAATATTTTGATGAACCTGAAGACGAATAAAGCTTGCTTGATCTGATGGAATCCTAGCAATTGTTCTGAAAGTATGTGCCCCCGAATTGACACCAGTACTATGCGAATTATTCAATCTTTCATATAACCTGGGGGTTTTTCCTGAGTCCTGGAGGACAGCAAGAGTTCAGCCAGTTCCTAAAAAAGGGGAGAAAACTTCACCTTGTATTGCTTTCTATCATTTCCAAAGTCATGGAAAAAGCAATAAATATGAGGCTCATCAAATATCCAGAGAAATCAGGAATAAATAATGATCGACAGTACGGATTTCACCATCAAAGATCAACCAGTGACTTATTGGCTCATGTTTCTCATATTTGGCAACATTGAATCGAGAAATTCGAAGAAACGATAGCTGTTGCTCTTGATATTTCAAAAGCGTTTGATCGAGTTTGGCATCGGGGTCTTCATTCTAAACTACCGTTTTATGTTTTGCCTCTTAAGTTGTGTGTTTTGTTGAAAAGTTCTTTGTCTGTATGTGGTTGTTGATAGAGTATCATCTGATATTCTCCCAATAAATGCAGATGTTCCACAGGGTTCAGTTCTGGCGCCCACTTTGTTTCTGCTTCATATCAATGATTTGCTTGTTCAATACATAGTTTTGCGGACGACAATACTCTTCATACCAGTTTTTGTTCCAGAGTCCCCATACCATCTCGGGAAACGAAAATTCAACGAAACATTCACGTCAATAAAATCAACGACGACTTGGTAAAAATAAAAGAATGGGGTAACATGAACTTGGTGGATTTTAATGCAACGAAACTCCAGGCATGTCTCTTCTTAAGAAAAGCCGATCTATCATCGTCTAATATTCAGATGTTATGAGTAACTATTCCTACAAAATCAAGTATCTTGATGCTAATAATTACAATCAGTGATAATACCTCATGGGAAAACCATGAGAGATCGATCGCTAAAAGTGCTTCCTAGAAACTTGGATTTCTATTTAGTGCGAAAAAATACTTCACCTCTCGTCAGCTTCTAATGATCTACAAGGCTCAGATACGACCTGTCATGGAATACAGTTCTCATGTGAGGAGTTCGGCACCAAAACATTCATTGAGGCTTCTCGATTCTATTCAGAGAAAGGCAATTCGTCATGTTGGTGATTCTTCGCTCACAGACTTGCTCACTTCATTGGAACATCGTAAAAGGGTCGGAGACTTGTCTCTCTTCTAAAGATACTTTCACGGTCGATGCTCTTCCGAATTGTTATCAATCGTTCCCCCCTTGGCAATATCTACACGGATGACTCGACGAGTACAGAATTCCCACCCCTTTGTTGTGAATGTGGAAACCTGTCGAACCTCTCTTGTCTAAGGATCTTTTTTCAATAGAACAGCTGAGCTTCGAAAATCCTTGCCAAAAGAGGTTTTTCCCGAGGCTTACAAACTTCAGAAATTCAAAGTAAATGTTAATTCGTATCTCCTGTCCCTTGATTCACGCGGTATTCTTTGAACATTACAGGGCTTTCTTTTCGTGCGAATCATTAACATTAAGCAAAAACGAACGCCAGAACTGAATTTATTGGGAGAATATCAAAAAATACTCTGTCAAAAACCACAAACAGACACCTATCAGACAACTCGATCAAATGCTTCTGAAATCTCAGTGCAACACCTAATATGAAAAACTTAGGCCAATAAGTCACTAATTGATCTTCAATGGTATAATCCGTTTTGTCGATCATCAATTAGGTATTCCTGATTTCTTTAGATATTTGATGAGTTTTATAGTGTTTTCTTTTTCCATGACTCAAATAAATAATTCATAATCATCCTTTGCATATCTAATTTATAACCCCATATCTCAATAGCGAAGTATGAAAAATATTCATAAAAACATCCACTGAAAAAACAGACTAATAATTTTATTTTTATCCTAGTTCTTTCGGAACATTGAGTCATAGCAGGAATCTAATCTCCTGCCTCTTCCTGAACCAATTCACATGAGACGAGGATAATTTATCAGACCGACATGTCTGAATTGGCAAGCGTATCCTTCAAAATGACATGGAATAATTTCTTGATTGATGATACAATGCCTTTTTGTTATTAAATTATGACGAAGTCGAACAGATTTCGATTAATAATACTCAGTCCCCGAGACGTATCGATTGCGTATCGATAATAAATTAAATTAGAAACCGAGAGAAGATATACTTACGTTTCGTCATCCATTTATCTTGCAGCTCCTCGTATCTGGCGAGGCGTAATAGAAAATTGGCCGTGATTGGTACTTCCAAATGCCTCGTCACGAATACGCTTGAGATATTATGTCGCTGTAAAAGACTATGAAAAAGTTGCACAAGAATCGAGATTTCATTTCAAAGATTGCTTTAGAAGGTAAAATTTCATCTTCAACCCCAACGAGTTTTGTATCGAGAACAAGATACGAAAATCTCGTTTTTTTCGCGCAAAATCTTATGATGGTATCTACAATGAGACTGAGAGTGAAGCAACTGGAATGCTAACTTGTATGAGGGTGGCAACTGGCTTTGAACTTGATCTGATTTGCAATGTGGTTTGGAAAAAAGGCATAGTTTTTTCCAAGAGATTTCCCATACTTCGATTTAATCAAACCACTTATCACATTTCTATCAGTTCTGTGGATCGAACAAACTCAACAAACCAAAATAAACTGTGAATGATATTCATTTTCCTAATTTTTTTTTGGACGGAAGAAAATTAATGAAAAAAGTTGGTGGCTGAGGCCTTGATAAATGAATTTGAATACACACTTGATCATTTCTGTATCAAGGTTTGTGCCGCGCCTATTTTGAAGTGGCTTGCTATATTATTATAATTATCGTTTCTTGATTTTGGTTTGCTTTAAACGTTCACGCCACTGGCATAAGATGAAAAGATGTAAGTTGATTGAGATTTGGTGTTTTTGGATTGGTGGTGAGAGGTGACAGTACTTTGACAGGAAGAAAAAGTCATGAATTTTTAGAGAGAGTTTTGATCATCAGCTTTCCGAGTTGAATACAAAATCAATTCTATTCTCACCAAGGGGAAAAAAGCAGCTGAACCATCAAAGCGAAGAACGTAAGGAAGGCATTTGAGGCAAAGCACGAGTAAATAATCCAAGGTAGGATCCATCAAATTGTTTATTTCTCTTTATGAATACACCTCACTGAAGCCTTTGTGGGATTCGTGATAAATTGCTGAACTTGCATCAAAGTGCTATTGTGTAGGTACCTACTCGTTTTTCATCGAAAGAGGTCTGGACTTATTCGTGTCATCAAAAATCGGGCCTAATTATTGATTTTAAGTTAGCGTTAGACATTAAGCTGTCCTAACGTAGGTGGAATTGCTACTGATATTTTCAATAAACATTGAGTTTATAAAAGGCATTAGTTTTTCCTACTTCAATCAACAGAACCCATTTGAAATATGAGCCCGTTACATTGGCGTCCCAACTAAGGGGCTATTGAAGTAGAAAATCCTTTTGTCCTTGAATGATATTCAATATTAGATGAAATTTGTTTTGCTAGACATAAAACCTAGATGCCAGAATAGTTGTAGAAATGGCAGTACGTGGAAAGGGTAAAAACAAGTCTAAGAAAGAGCAAGATTGCGGAACTGAAAAAAATTCAGATTCCTTACTAGAATAAACCAAATTGATGAGGGACATCAATAGTAATTTGAAGGAAAGTAATCTTCTTCTTAATGACAACTTTTCAGTTTTGGCTGAAAATAGTAGAAAATTGAATACAGGATATTCAAACAACTTTGAAACTGATAAGAATAAATCCAAAAAATGATGATAATAAAAATAATACTGAATGTTTCCGAATGCATGTGGCATGTGTTCGATCAAATATCGTCAATTATTTAGCGGTTTGGAAGGAGTTGGGTGGTAACTTGGTACAGTTCAGACCCGATGGTGGCTTGAACCTAGTAATGTTTATTAATAAATTATGTTTTTTATTTTCGGAGGCCGAGGTGCCTGAAAACAAAAAGTTAATGTTGGCTTTAAGTTGCTTACGTGGTTCAGCGGCAAACTGGGGGGAAATTAAGTCCAAAACTTGTAATAATTTCAAGCAGTTTAAACAAATGTTTTTGGATAGATATTGGGATGCCCCAACGCAAAGAGAGGCGTTTCGAAAATTTAAGTTTGGCTACTATGAAAGGGGTGCACGGGCTGATTATTTTTTAAAACAGGCCAAAGGAGCTAGTTATTTAGATGGTGCACCTGATGAAGGGGAAATAGGTGAAACGTTGTCACATCATTTTCAACCTGATATCAGAAGGAGAATAATAACTTCAGGAATGAGAACTATAGATGACGTTTAACGTTATCTACGGCGCATGGATAGTGCGGAAATAAGGGGGGATAAACATCCATCAGGACAAAATAATAGAAACAATCGTAGCTCTGATGGAAATTCTCGGTACAATTTTAATAATAATCAACAGAACCCATTTGAAATATGAGCCCGTTACAGGTTATGGAAAATTACGCCAAATTACCTCTGGAAACCTTCATCATATCTGTGAGAAATGTTATTAACTGTGTTGGGATTGATTCAGATTTGCATGAGAAGGAACTTGTTCATGGAACATCGCTTGCAGCGCAGAAGTGAAGATAAGAATCAATAGTCAGTTCATATTCCGGTAGGTTGTAACCTTCCTATCAGAAACAATAAAACAGATTCACTTGGGGAGGATAATGAAGATTGGTCCTTTGTTGGATGCTACGTGTGAAGATTTTAATTTGCAAAAAGCTAGGATAATACAGCAGTGGATTGTCGACAGTCATATCAGAAATAATCGCTAGTATTTTTGTATTTCTGTCATGCAAATACTTGAATATATATTAGGTTTTATGTACCTATGTATATCGTTTATATTGAAGTGTATGTCATATAGATTTCGTTCAGATTAATTTTCCCCTGCCTTTTTATCGTTTTTTATACTATTTTTATTGATTCGTACCTTAAAATTGTTTGTGTTTTGGGAGTTCAATTGAATTTCATTAATTCATTCAATGAGTAGAATTCATTAATTTTGACAATTCATTTATTCGATCACACCTATCAACTCACCTCTTCTGGATTTTGTGAATCAGAAGTAGGTAATAGTATATTGTTTACCACGTAGAAAAAGCCTAACCTTCCAGGACGACTGTGAATATTGCTAGCAGTACAAAGTCCAGGAATGTGGATTTTCCTCCGAGGTAATACTATTTTTCCGCAAATCGTTAAAAATTCAACAGATTTCAATTAATTTTGAAAAAATCGCAGATAATTTCATTCATAAATGAATGGAGCTTCGGAATTCGTTATTAAATTACTTTCCAGACAGCACAATGCTATCCGTGGAATAAACTGAGGATATATGTCGAGGATTTGAGGATATCCCCAGGATATGTGCACTTTGACTTTTTTCTACATCCCCAGGTTAACCCTTAGTGGTCCTCTTTCTATATCTTGAGGATATACATAGGTCAATCTCAGGATCACCCTCAATATAACCATGGGAAATGTACCAATTTATCCCAAGGATGTCTTCTGGTTTTCATTAGGCCCTCAACACTATATAATATTTTGATCTGGAATTTGACTGGGACTCTGGCTAACAAATTTTCATTAGGTTCATCGATAACTGAATCTCTTTCAGGATCACTATGAGAATCATTTGCGAGAGAACAATCTGAATCAATATGAGATGATAATGTATCTGTATCGGTTTGTCTCAAAGATATGGTGTTTTAATTATCATTCCTATAATCTTGAATGAGAGCAAGTATTCTATCCATATCATTCTTTGCGTACCGAAAGTAAGATGCTCTGCTTTTCTTTCTTATTGATTTCGACATTTTAATAATTCGTACTCACATTCAACGATATCTAACAAATAAAGGACAGTAGGTGTGTTAACATTTAATAAGTCAAGAGGTAACAATGACTGACCTGTATTATTCACTGTAAGTAGTTATATTATAAAAACAATATTATATAACAATAACCACAGACTACAACTGAGACGTCTCACTTAATAACATTTTCCAAAATTTAATAGAAATTTTTCAACAACCAATATCTACGTCTTAATAAGGCCGGTGTGGAGTTTTATTAATTTTGGAAAGTACAATTTTTCAATACTCAAATTTCCACCTGAATTATTTTTTTGGCGAAAAAAATGTTTAACCCACCATTGGCCCAGAGGAACGGCTGTGGGGTATATTTGAACCTTATTCTAGGGATGTGGAAAACTGGATCTCATTGGGATAATATGTAACCATATTATATACAGTGTCACCGATAAAGTCCGCATCAAATGGGAAACTTTTTTTTTTATCGTTTTATGTGAAATTTGATTTTGGCAGTAGATTTTGCTTGAGAAATGATGTCAAATGGCGTCTACAAAATAGGTCACGTGATTTCCTTAACCTGTCAAAATTGACATTTAAAAAAAGAAACATCGAAAAATGACATTATTCTTCAAAATATCCAAAAATATCAAAGGATAAAAACATTTTCTTTTGTAATTTTATACCCACACACCAAGTTTCAAACCCATAATAAATATTTTATATTTTCACTATTTTTCCGCAGTCCTGCTTTTTCTACTTATCAAAATTTAAGCACACCTGTACTAAATCATTTATTTTAACTAAACTCGTCACCGAATTTCTTTTTTTGTAATATAATAATATTTTAAGAGCCTCTTTGATGTTAAAAACAAATTTTGAAAAATAAAAGTTGTCAAACTTGATGCAAAGTTCATCTAGTTTCAACGGGGCTTTCAAAACTATGCAGTACTTGAGTTTCCTAATGAGCAAATGGCCTCACAATATGAATCAGAACAAAACGGAACATTAGGAAACAATATCTCAGAGTGTTTATTGTTTTTTTAACAACAATTACAGTGGATTTTAATCTTAATTAAAAGGAACTGAAAATAAACATGTACCTATACCTAATAGCAAAAAAACACGAAAAAAAGACTCACGACATTAAATACACTACATTTCTGTATATCTTCCATCGCGTTCTATGCAGATAATTGTCCTTCTTGATACATCTTTTATTGAGTTGCTGATACTCACAGGGTTTATGTTCAAAATAGAGTTTCTAATAACAGTTTCTAGGTGATTCACGTCACGAAAAGATCTTTGTTTATAAACGATTTGTTTCAAGTAACCCCACAAGAAAAAATCTAGTGGGGTTAAATCTGGCGACCTAGGCGGCCATATTTCCTCCATATTTCGCCCAATAACTTTGCCCCTAAACATTTCTAATAGCTTCTCTTTGACTTGTCTTGAACTATGAATAGGAGCCCCGTCACATTGATACCACAGACTGTGTCTTATTTCAACCGGCATATTGTCCACTATATCACTGATCTCAGTATTGAGAAATTGCAAATAATCCTGAGAAGTTAAATTGTGTCTAAAAAAGAATGGTCCCATTACCTGATTATTTAAAACACCGCACCACACATTTGTTTTAAATGAATATTGGTCCCGACATTCTATCACAAAATGAGGATTTTCCTGAGCCCACCACCTACAATTCTGGGAACTGACTACGCCGTTCGATGTGAAGGTAGCTTCGTCGGTCCATAGGATGTTGTAAGGAAATTTTCTGTTTGATTCTACTTCTCCTTGGTACCAGAAAGAGAAATCTAGTCGAACATCGAAATCTCTTTCCTTTAAGGTATTCATAAATTTGGGTTTGTAGGGTTTGAATTTATTTTTATGTAAAATTGCTCTTACGCTTTCTCTTTTAACGCCAGTTCTATCTACAATATTGGTAATACTTGATTTTCCATGTTCGATAACATCCAGGCAGACAGCCAACTGAACCTCATCATTATTGCGTGATGGATTATGACGTTTTTTAAAAGTATTTTCAACTGAACCAGTCAGTTTAAATTTTTTTAAAATCCTACTTACAATGGATTGCTGTACATGTCTACCAGGATGTCTTGCGTTGAAAATATCAGCCACTTGTCGATGCACTGTGTTTTCACCACAAATTAGCACAATTTCAATTTTTTCTTGTAAAGATAAAATATTATTTTAATTTTCATATATTACATTGAACTAACGGGCATTGATTTATTCAGTGTCAGTGACGTTTTCTAAAACACATTATGTAGTTTCATATTTTTTCACAGCCTACCCAGTTTTTTTAAATTAGTGTTGTTAGCGGAGTAGGTAAATGTAAATACTATGAGTTTTTTTCTTTTATTGAATGGGCTTCAAGAATCACGAAATGATGTTTCCTAATGTTCCGTTTTGTTCTAATTCATATTGTGAGGTCATTTGCTCATTAAAAAACTCAAGTACTGTATAGTTTTGAAAGCCCCGTTGAAACTAGATAAACTTTGCATCAAGTTTGCCAATTTTTATTTTTCAAAAAAAAAAAAATAGTGAAAACATAAAATACTTATTATGGGTTTGAAACTTGGTGTGTGGGTATAAAATTACAAAAGAAAATGTTTTTATCCTTTGATATTTTTGAATATTTTGAAGAATAATGTCATTTTTCGATGTTTCTTTTTTTAAATGTCAATTTTGACAGGTTAAGGGAATCACGTGACCTATTTTGTAGACGCCATTTGACATCATTTCTTAAGCAAAATCTACTGCCAAAATCAAATTTCACATAAAACGATAAATAAAAAAGTTTCCCATTTGATGCAGACTTTATTGGTGACACTGTATACTCAGGATATACACAAAGGTTATTCCTGGGATATATACATTTGGCTCAACCTGGGTTATGATGACGACTAAGGATGAGCCTGAGGGTAACCTAGGGATATTCAAGGAGGGTTATCCCATTATTGGATATCCAGGATCATTCTGGAATATCCTGAGGATATAGTGTGCTGTGTGGGTTGCGTCACTATGGAAACTATTTTGAATCATTCATGTAGAACAGTGTAAGGAAATATAATTTCTTCAAAGTGAGAAAATCTTGACTTTTTCTCTGAGAAATTCTGTCTGGAATGTCGAAATTCTATGCGATTCACGGAAAAATATTTTGTAACTATTATAAGCATCTGTAGGTTGATTGCTTATTCGAAGTTATGTGAACTCCTTCGATTTATATTATCCAAAAGTATCCACTGATATCACAATGGATGGAGAAATTATATCCAAAACACTCACTTCACCGGACTAAGCACCTCATTCTCGAAGACGTTCATCAGCGGGAGCTTACGGTTCACTTATCCCGCTTTAATTATTCTCTCAAATTCCTGGAGACACTTTCTAGTGAAGCACGGTGTGAGAAGTTTGCTTTACGATTATTGGTCGGTGACAGTGTGCGGCATAAACAGCCTCCTGCGCATAAAATTTACCATAGAAGTCAATGTGCGGGCATTTGGCGCTTATCAAGATCGTCATTTGAGCAATAATTAAGCGCAACTGCAAAGCAGGCGGTTGTACTTACTAACAAGCAAATAAATATTAGGCCTTATTAAATTGAATATTACCAGATTAACACGATTTGCCGAGCAGGAAAGGTATAGGCCGGTGAAGGAGATAAAAGTCCGGGATGAGTGAGATATGTGTATGTTTTTCTTTGGCTATTAATGCCTTCTGATGCTAAATGAATGAACGGTATTGTTTTCGTGGATCTATCAAAATTTAGATGATTAGAATCGCAAACATATAAAAACTCTAGTGAAATTGAAGGACAATCGGACAATAAAAAGCAAGACTATAAATTCAAAGGTGTAAAACTGAAATAATTTTTGCTGAAAATATGATAGAGAAACAATTGAAAACATAATGTGATGGCAGGGGAAATCTTATCCCTCGACTCGTTACCTATCGTATCGAATGAAAATTTGCGATTCTCATTTCTCATCTAGAGATGTTCGACTACTCAATTTTATGAGGTTAGGTTGTGTTGGGGAAGAATAATTTCAAATATTTTAAATCTGCAAAAATGACCTAATTTTTGACTGAAAAAGAGAATGTACAAAAAATGTAGATTTTGTTATATATATATATATATATACCTATATAAAAGATAGACGTATTAGTGTTTGTATAATTAACAAATCAATGAAATAATGCGGCATGCAGACAAATTATAATTCAATAGAAATCAACTTTCTCAAGAGGGATTCGAACTCACGTCTTCCATTTTATTTTTCTTGAATTCTAATTTGTCTGAATGCCGCTACCATTCCATTAGATTATATGAGGTTATACGCATAACCTCATGCAACTAGCTCACGTGATAATTTTTCATATTTTTATTCATCCTAAAGTTTTAACGAGTTTCAACGAATTTTCATCTATGTCATTCACCAAATTCCCAGTTTGTACTGTATTTTATGTCACTCGACACTATGTGCACAATATTGTAACATCTCATTATGCATCCTCACCAAAGTTCTTCACCGATGATGGAAATGATTGATGAAATTTCTGAAAGCTTGGATTCATTTTAGAGTGTATTTTTTTAATTGTTGCAAAGCCCCACTATTTATTGGTTCCATTCCTAACTAGTCAGCAACGACTACCCATGGAAAATTGGACTTTAGTCGTTCGAAAAGTCTAGTAATGTGATAATTCGTTCATCAATTCAAAATTATGAACCAGTACAAATTTTCAAATAGGCCTGAAAAAAAAGACTATCTCTCGAAACGTTGCCTAGGGAAAGTTTAAGCATTTTTTAATGAATGAATCTCTGCATTCATGAAGAATACAATACGTAACTGACAAAAAAGTCAGTCAGTTATCCTTCTCTATAATATTACGGTTACGTATCAGGGCATATAAAAAATTTGTCCTAAAACACATATTATTATAATTGAAATCTTTTTTTTTTGCATTGCCAGGGGAGAAAAAAACCTAAAGAATACATTTCAGGACAATTCAATATGCTTTAATAACAGAGTTTAAAATAATAGCAAGCTTTTGCAAGAATTAATACATAATTGCCAGTTCGAACTGACAATTATAGATTTAATTGCCAGTTCAAACTGACAGTAATATCTGTAATAGTACCTGTGTAGTTGATCTGAAGAACATAGTTTCAGTTGGAATAGGTAAAAATAATCGTCATATGCTTTTGAATGATTCCTTATTTCGTATATCACGAAAGTACACCAACATCATCATCATCATCTATATTCAAAAATAACAATGATTTTGAGATTTTCTAGAGGGATATTCTTGTTGCAAACATGTTTTGCAGAAACAAACATTATTACATAATTGCCAGTTTAAACTGGCAATTATGAATTATTGTCAGTTCAAACTGGTGATTATGTCATAGTGTTTGTTCCTGCAAAACACGTTTGCAACAAAAATATATTTCCATTCCAAAATCATTGTAGTTTCTGAATATAGATGAAGTATAGTTTTATGATAATGTTGGTGTACTATAAGTCGAAATTCCGTGATATGAGGAATAAGGAATCATTCGAAAGCATATGTCGATTATTTTCACATCTTTCAACTGAAACTATGTACTTCAGATCGGCTACACAGGAACTTATCTACAAAATCGGCACATCCTTTCATCAAATCTCAATAGAGTGCAGATCTCGCATGTCACTCGTATCTGAAGCCATCCATTGTGCGCCACAGATACATATTTGTGTTGCAAGGTGCCCAGATTACAATGTTAACCCGTGCAGGTTAAGGGTCATAAAATGGATTCTTGAAGGTCTCGCGGTCTCTTTCATCTCGCGTCTATTAGAGTTTTTATCTTATTGGTTTCCATGGACCATCTGCTAGCACAGGTGATGGTGATGAATAGTTACACATTGGATAAAAGGTTGGTTTAGAAAATCCACTCAGGAGTATCTCAATGGAATTTAAAAATATTGACTGTTGAATTCCTATGGAACTCCTTTATTCCTCAAGCCTCATTATTAAGTTGATCAATTTCTTTTTTTACGCAAGAATTATCAAGAAGTTTTTGGTCCTGTGACTATCACATCTCTTTTGAATATGTGAACCAGCAGTGATATACCGACATAAATTTATAAGAACGCCTCCCATTTATTAATTATTTAGCTTTCTTCACGGAATTTGGGATTTCGAAAATGCTCACAATGAGGCACTTTTTGACATCAACGTATGATTTTCAAAGAAATACCGTGTATTCTATCACATTTTTGAATTCTCGTTAATTCTTGGGTTCCAATTATATCCCATAGTTGATATTTAAAAAGTTGCTTGGAACAGGTGGCCTACAAGATCACCCGACCCAACCCCTTCGGACGCCTTGTAGGTTTTCACAGAATCATTGCCAAAATGCACTAATGGCCAGGAGCTGCCAGTATTTTGTGACGGCTCCCGGAGTATTCGTTTTTCATGCTTTTTCAAAAATATATTCACAACAATCCTTCTTAAGAGAAGTCGTAATTCACTTTGGATGGAATTTAAAATATTCTGCTTCGAAGGAATTTTCGCTATCGCAGAAATTCCATTTTTTTTTGTTTCATGTTCTCCCATGTGGACAACTCTTACAAGTGTGCCCAAAAAGTTTGGCTCACCCTTCGTGAGGGTCGTAGTCCACTAGCTTGTGGAATTTCTCCAGATATGACTTACATGACTTCAGCTCGATAACGAATTCAAATTTAATTCTGGATCAAAAAGTCGATGAGAGTTAATACCAATTCTGTTCCAGTGCAATTGCATTTGTTTTAGTTCCCAATTGGTATAAGAGTAGACTGTATATTCTATGGAAATTATTACCTTTTGTTTCAAGAAAGAAAATGTTGAGAATAATTCGCCTGTGATTTCCTACCTTTGAATCTGGATCCCTGGATCTGGATTCGTAATCCAAATCTTGATTAGTGGTCACTGATGTAGCACGTAACTGGACAGCTCTTTGCGGGTGCCGACGAAACAGTAAAAAGTCTATAGCTATGAATTCGAAAAAAAAACAGCGAAAAAATAGCGAACTTGTAGATTCGAGACGTGGGCAGAGACTGCTCCTTTTTCGTCATTGGTATACGCGATAAATAATAAATTGAATGAATTTAAAGGAAGGGTATTTTTCATTACAAGTCGTACAAAAAAAATAAACCTAAACAAAAAAAAATTAGATGGGCAATGACTTAACACTGATAATAATCGAAATTTGTTTTCTGTTATCGATTTTGAACATTCGAATTTATATAAAATTTTTGATTTCGGGAAGGTCTCAATATGTACCTTCTGAACACAAAACTTGATGGATGCTCTTCTTATTCTTAAAACACCCGTTCTCAGTTCTGCAAACGCTTTGTTGGTGTGGTAATTGTTTTGTTGTTCTAAAAAATTTTTGTTTTGAAATTGTTTGTTTCCGTTAACCAGCTCACGAATGTCAACCCTCAGAAGTAAAAACTTGTGCCAGCAATGGATCAACGAGGCCATACCTTTTAACGTGCGATTACCCAGCACAGTGGCCTGGCGGGGAATCGAGCCCCGGTCTTCCGCTTGAAAGGCGAATGTGCTGCTTCCATCAAATAACCATACACGCGTCAACGAGTGGTAAAATAAATTATTGGTGCGACCCATTTCAACTGATTAAACTTTGAATACAACCCTTCAATGAAGTTCCTCAATTTCTGAAATCCCTCCTGTTCATGTTAAGCTCAAAACCTTCTTCAAAATCCATTCCGGTCTCTCACCCGTGCTAATTCTTCAACTAACTGATGAGTGTTGGGTACTTTGACTGTTATTGACACTCAGCAAGTGAAGAACACAAGTTAATTACGGGACTATATTTTTTTGCCAAGAGTTCATCAAGATTAATTATCATGGCATTGTATATGCACATTTCAATCTCCATACTCCGTATTTGAAATATCAACTATTTTGACGTCTTTTTCAATTCAGAATCTAGAACTAGATGAATATGAATCAATGGATAATTGTATTTGGTTATAGTATAGTATATTGTGAACCCATTCTGTGAAATCCAATACTAAGTTCTATTATTTATTCTTGATCACAATTCGTATCGCATTCTTACAGAAAAACCGGTACGCCAAAGATATCATAAATCTCGCAGAATGTCCTACAAGATTCAACATGGTCCACGAACCCATATTGATGCGCTTTTACTTTATTTAACTTCAGCTTTGGGCATTTCATCTTTTTTAAATGATCTTTGAAGACGATTACTATCGGTATCATTCAGCTTCAATGCTGCCAAATTTATTTCAAAAGAAGTATTTAGCTACATAGCAACCACCTAACATAGCATGGAGGACTAGCAAAGAGTAAAATTAGAAATTATAAGTATACCCCATGATGATATCGCACTAGCGTTCATTCCATATGCGTGTATTTTAAAGACATCACATTGATGATGAGAATCGAATAACAATAAAACTACTTTGGATATTCTTCTCTAGCTACATTTATAAGTATATTCGGTAATACAATTTATGGAAACATATCCCCAAAATGACTTCGCAGAGAGAAATTCTTCTGAATAACGCAAATGAGATAACAAACACAGTTAGTTAAAAATGTGGAATAGAAAAAATATAAACACAAAGTAGCCCTAATGTGATTCGATACTTATCAATAATGTGATATTTCAAAAAAAACTAATTTGAATAAATATGCGAATTCACATTTCGATCTTTATGATATTTGTCATGCCCTGTATAATAAATAACTTATATACGTAAATGAGTTTAATACTTGTCGATAAAATATCTCTAACTACCGAATTATACTTGAGTTTGAATGAATCAACAATTTTAACTGTTTGTGAAACGGTTGCTATGAATATATTTATTGTATCCATGAGACTTGGATTATTATGGTTAGCAACTAAATAAAAAAAACACCATTCATTCTTGATTTGAGTTTTCATCATATGAGCCCGTTTTTTGAAAAGTTGAAGAGTTCGTAATCCTATGAGTCAGAAACGATTGATGATTGATGATAACTTTTATATTGAAACGATTTGTCTTGTTCATCACTGAACTTTGACAAATATTACTTATACATAATTCAATTATACTTACTCTTCTCAACTATATTCACTCACTGTATAAAAAACCTCTAGTTGTATGAGTTGTATTTCAACGTCCACATAATTGACGCACCAATTCTTTATAAACCAACAGTGCTCGTAGATTAGGTAGTAGGTCAGTAATTCTGGAATATATATATATATATATCAAATAATAAAATATATATATATATATATATATATATATATATATATATCAAATAATAAAATATATAAATATATATATATATATATATATATATATATATATATATATATATATATATATATATATATATATATATATATATATATTTGTTGAGAATCCAAAAAATGTGGCAAATGATGTACGTTTCGACGTTTTGTTCGATAACTGAAATAAAGACACTTGCTTTCGACGCATATTTTGCCAATCGAGTTGACATCATTAGGAAAACTCAGATAGTGAAACATATTTCGGTTGTTTCCTGTTTGGTATAGTCGTAATCGTTGGAAGGGGTTTCAAAGGAATTTCAACTCGTTCCACTCCAAGTGCAGATGTTTTTCGAAATAATGATAATCCTGCATATAGACCATCAATCTGCTATGATCTTCTTTGAAAGATTCTGTGGAAAAAAAACATAAAGGACGAATTTGAGATCATCAAAGAAAAAACAGATGAGAAAACGAGTGTGAACACCTGAAGACTGGGAAATATAAGGAGTATTGTTAGAAGTTTCCGGGCTTCTGAGCCGTGGTCCGCAGGCTTTTGGGCATGACGTTTCGTCAGCATCTGCGGCAGACATTCTCGAAGGCGATGCGGCAATGGGCGAAGTATCCTTCCATGCTCCGAGGCTTTGATTTGATGTGGTCGAGATGACGTGTCATTATTTGTCTTAATACAAAATACGAAAAATGCTTTTCTGAACAAACTTATCATTATTACAATTCATGTTTTTTTAAACAAGTAACACCGGACATTTGAAAGTTTTGTAATTGCTTGTAATCCATTTTTGAATGATAAAACATCAACATCGTGAAAAAAAAATGATTAAGAATTTTTTAGTCTCCATATTCGATTTTTAATTTCTTGTTAGGATTATCATTCAAAAAATAAAAAATTCTAAGATATAAAAACACAGGAATAATAAAATCAGGTGAAGTAAATTTGTAATGATGTCTCCAGGAAGCACAATATTTTAATTTTTTTTCTCATTAGTTTACTGGTGGATAAAATCTTTCCGCACTTTTTTCTAGGCGCCATTCCGAGAAGAATGAGCCCCAGATCACAATTTCAGGACTTTCAAAAGATTTCTTGATTTTCAACTTGTGAGATAGACTAATGAATTCATACCACGCTTTTCATTTATTATTATTTTCCTTTCGATTAAAATTAAGATAACCACTCGACCATTGTACGCACGAGGTATTCTGGGCGAACGCATCAGAGTAGTTGATAGAAGATAATATAAAAAAAAATGTATTCAAGGTTTGTATTTTCAGCTTCGAAAAAGAATAATCGATACATCAAAAAATTACTATTTTTCGAGTGAAAGTATTAGTTCTGAAGTTCATTGTCTACATAATTAACTATATTGAAACATGTTGCAAAAATTGACAAGAGGAAAAAAATAAAATTGAAAAAATGCATTACGAATAATAGAATCGAATTTCACGGTGAAACTATATATAACTCTGGAACTTTGAAAATGAATGAGCAGAGGTTATATAATGAGGATTGAAAATCCCGTCGAATGAATAGGTCAACAAAAATAAGTCAAATAAGACATTCAAATCCATAGAAGTAGATTGAAATGGATTTTTGTCAGAAAATAATACATCGAAGAATTAGTTATATTAATTTGTTTTAAGTTGTTGCAACACGTTTTAATTGAGATAATTATGTAGACAATAGAAATTCGAACCATACTACCACTCAGCAAGGAAAATTCTGAACATCTCGCCAAACTATGACAATATAATGATTCACATTTCATCGATATTTCTGACTAATGTAACAATTATATACCTTCGAAAGCATATCAAATAATCAATAGTTCAGCTCCCTATATCCTCTTCGTCTGTTAGGATATACAGGGTGAATTAATTCACAAGTACATGTATTTGCGTGAAAATCCTATTCAAAAATTCTTGATCTGAAACCTCACCCATGAATCTAGCTGATTTATTATTCTTCACATTCTGGCAACAACGTAGCTCCAGTTTCGTAAATTGGTCCATGACCCGCGATCATCACAGGACGTTCTTTATTGGGTGAGATGCAATAAATCGTGGGTATTAAATTTTACAACCTGTTGCTTACAAGTTGTTTTTTATAGTAAGAACACATCAGGTAATGTCGGGACATAAATAAGTCCGAAACTGCTCATCGGGAATGCGTGGACTATAAATTTAATTGTGAGTTGTACCCCATGCATACCATTACGGAGCATAATTGGAGTTTTACAATTCCTATTCAGTCGCTGGTGATCCACTGTTGAAATTCGATATCATCGAACGCATTTTCGAGATTCCTAATTATGGGAAAGTTGGTCATTCCGAAACAGCTGTGAGTTAGGAATTGTACGCGGAAGATAAAATGTGAGTTGTTGTTGACTTTGTTGAATCGCATTCGTTCCAGAAAATAAAAAAATAATGACATTGAGCAATTAATGATCAAGAGGGAAGAGATTATATTTTTTTTTCAGATAGAATTGTTGAATACGAAATCTCTGAGGTTCGTTACCAAATGAGAAAAAAATTTGATCACCCGGACTCCCTAAACAATTTTCAAGATATTTCAATACGAATCGCTACGTGTGTTTTGTCTTTTCTGTCCGATTTTTGTTTACATACATAACTTCATCACACACATGAATTAGGACTGCATCTGAACTCATGAAACCATCTGTAGAATTATTATAGTCATATAGTCTACTCAACAGTAACATATTGTAGGTACTCCAATTTACTCATTTCATTTTCTTTTATTGTAATTTATCGGTGATCCATGTATAAAAGCTTGAAATTTTGTCACTTTAACGTAAGATCTCTATTCACTGGGTTTGATTTATTGAAAGATTTCATTATAAGCAATAATATAGATATCATGGGTATTTCAGAAACTTGGCTCAGTCCCTATATGGCTTCAAATACATTGAATATCAACAACTATATCATTACCAGAGCCGACCGAGACAGTAGAGGAGGAGGGGTGTGCTTCTACACCAAAAACACATTACAGTTTCAAATAATACATTGTGAAATCAGCAAAAACCTTGAACGGCTATGGATTTCGATAAATAAATTTGGGAAAAAATACATTTTCGGAGTTGTTTATCGTCCTCCTAAAGCTAACGTACATCTTTCCCTCGCTGAACTCGAAGATACCGTCTGTAATTTGTTGACGGACTGCAATTCCTTGAATCTGGCAGGTGATCTTAACATTAACATCTTGTCAATGAATAATTGCGCACAGCTCCTCTTGAATTTCCTTCAAAGCTATAATCTCACTCAACTCATAGATGTTCCAACTAGGATCGCGGCTAATAGGCAAACTCTTATTGATATATTGGTTACATCAGAAAAAGATGATATACAGTCCATTGATGTATTGGATGTTGGTATTTCAGATCACCTTGCAACAACCTGTATAATAAATTCACTAAAAATAGTTTCAAAACATAAAATGGTTTGCTACAGAGACTTCAGCAATTTTAATCGAGATGATTTTCTAAATGATCTTCACGCTATTAACTGGGATACCATCTATCATATGGAAACAGTGGACGCAATGATAGAGTTTTTCAATGAAAAGGTAACTCTTTTTGATTTTCATTCTCCAGTTAGGTCCATAAGAACTACGAAACCACCTGCCCCTTGGCTCACGTTCAATATCAGGAAAATGATCAGGTTGAGAAATAAAACCCTCAAAAAGTTTAAAATAACCAACTCCGCCTGTGATTACTCAAGCTATCGAGAACTTAGTAACTACATCACTGGTGCAATCCGACGAGAGAAAAAAGCTTATTTAGAATTCGCTACAAGGAATGGTAACTCTAATCTGATCTGGAATACATTGAGAAAACTTGATATTTTGAAAAATAAACAAAACTCTAGCCTCCCTCCCAATTTAACAGATCCAAACCAAATTAATTGTCACTTCCCAAATATCAAACATCCCTCAAGAACATCTAATCACCTATCACTTCTGGAGCGATATAATCAAAATTGCACCGGACCTACTTTGAGATTCTCCAGGGTAACATCCCTTCAAACACAACAATACATAAATAGTATTAAAAATAACTGTGTTGGCTCTGACGGTATATCTCTCACCATGATCAAGTACATTGAAAGCCATCTAATCGATCATATAACCCATATCTTCAACTCCTTGATAGATACCAACCATTTTCCCTCTGCATGGAAACATGCAATTGTTCTCCCGCTACCAAAATGTGAAAACCCTTCCGAATTATCCAACTTGAGACCAATAAGCAAACTTCCTGTTCTGTCTAAAGTATTCGAGCGGATTCTGAAAGACCAGATAGATCCTTTTGTGTTCAGTAGCAACCTGATAACGAGTGTTCAGTCGGGTTTTCGTACATTGCATAGTACTACCACAGCTCTTGTCAGTATCACCCAAGATATTTTCAATGCAACTGACCGAAATGAATTGACCTCCGTGGTACTCCTCGACTACAGCAAAGCTTTTGATACATTGGACCACAATATCTTGTGCAAGAAATTATCACATTTTGGATTCAGTGAAGAGCTGTCAATTTAATAAAGAGTTATCTGAGTAATCGAACTCAGGCAGTATGTTTGAATGGACAATACTCTGGTGCTTTGCCTGTTGGATATGGAGTGCCACAGGGCTCAATACTTGGTCCCCTTTTATTTTCGCTATATATATATCGGATTTCCATCAAATAATTGACCATTGTACTGTGCATCATTATGCTGATGATACACAGTTATATTACCCCTTTTCTGGAAAAAACTGGCAAGAAGCAGAGGAAAAAATCAATGAAGACCTACATAAGTTATTGAACTTCTCCATCGCTCACAATCTCAAATTGAATGCAAATAAATCTCAACTAATCCTATTCGGGCCAAAACGTCAAAGGTTGGATGTTGAAGAACTGTTCCAAATCAAACTGGGACAAGATTTACTCCTATCAGTTACGGAATGCAAGAACCTGGGTTTGTGGCTTGATATAGATTTGAGATTTCATTAACATGTTAGTACACTTTGCAGCAGCTCCTACAGCACTTTACGTCAACTACATCTAAATAAAGATATTATGACCCCCAAATTGAAACTCAAACTGTGCGAAACACTGATATTGTCCAGATTAGCCTATTGCGACATCATCTATGGTCCTGCATTGATACAACTAGATATGAAACGTCTACAAAAAATCCAAAATAATTGTTTACGGCTCACATATGGCGTGCGAAAATTTGATCATATATCCCCCAAGTTTGAGGAGTCAGGTTGGTTACCTATTAATAAAACCGTGCAACTCCATATCCTTTTGAACACCCACAAATTCAATATTCTCAAGAAACCGAATTACATTCACAATAGATATATAACATTTGAAACTGAAAATAAATCAAGGACGAGAAACCGTGATACCTTTATCATTCCAAGACATTCATCTGCTTGCTTCACTCGCAGTTTTATTTATAATTCCATCAAACAGTATAACTCTCTGCCCAGTAAATTCCGACATTACTCAATATATATTTTCAAGAAGAAGTTGAAGATTTATCCCAAATCGTCTCGAGAGATACTGCTGTCACGTACATTATGCTATTGTCCATATGGCTTTCGCTTACTTACACTTTGATACATTCACAGTGCAACTTCAAGTATTTGTATCCCTTTCTCATAGTTATGTAATGAAGTATCACATGTGTTATATGTTATAGTATTTACTTTATCTAATACTGTTCTCTGCATGTCTTAAGGGTTAAGTTGAAAAACAGCCTCGGCTGAACTTCGCCTTTCATCGATTTTTTTTTTCTCACTCCTGTTTACCAAATAGGTATGAATTTTCATGTAATCGTAGCTGTCGATGAATAAAGCCCATATTATTATTATTATTATATATCAAGGTAATGAACCTCAATTGATTTAACAACATTTAATTTTTATGAAAGTAGGTAGGTACCATCATTGCTGTCGTACCAAAAACTTTGGAAAGTAAAAAAGTTCAGTTTCTTCAGTAAGCTTGTAACTAATCAATGAAAATACTATTATGAACTGGTATGGCATAATAGTGGGTACATTATGACACGAAAAATGCAGATTTTCTTAATTGCAGATTTTGACTAACGTCTCATTACACAATTTCCACAAAAAACATTTTCGCTAGTATGTAATGCTCTATTTTTCAGTAGATTTTTATATTTTCTCAGATAAAACATACTTGTTATAGGGTTTCATAAATAGACGAATACGCCTATAATGGCTTGCCTATCAAAATGTGGTCCGGACTATATACAGTGAGATTCAAAAATTTCCACCATTTGGAAAACTTTTTTATTACCGATTTGTCAAAAATTTATATTCCTCGTGACAATTGGTTTATTGCAGAATACTTGCATACGAGTTGTCAAAATTCCAAATTTTCGAACGATGTACAGGGGAAAACGAAAAATAAAATTTTGATCAAGAGTAAAATACCCAGGATGTGATTTCAAATTTGAATATTGATTCCAAATCTTAACTACTCTCTTATATGAACTTTTTGGTTATGTCAAAAATGAGATGTAATTCACCTCTGATCAAAATTCCTATTTTTCTTTCACCCCTGTACACTGTTCGGAAATTTGAAATTTTGACAACTCATATGGAATTATTCTGCAATCAATTTTTATGGGGAATAAAATTTTCTGAAAAATCGATAATAAAAAAGTTTTTCATTCGGTGGAAATTTTTGAATGTTACTGTATATAGTCTCGACCAAATTTTGATAGGCGAACCATTATAGGCGACTTTGTCTATTTATAAAACCCTAAAAAACTATGTTCCATCCGGTAAACAGATGGGTGAAGGTCAACCTCTATTCCGTCTCTTGGACTATCAATTTGTTTTGATAATTTTGACACCTGTTAAGTTACCTTGAAATATTTTTTTGCTGGAAATTGTAAAAAAGGGGTTGGTTTTCAAACACAATCGATTTTAAGGCAATTCTTGTTCTCACAGAATAGTACCTAAAAACTGTTCGTTCGTTTTCCGTTAACCAGCTGACGAACGTCAACCCTCAGAACTCTAAATTTGTACGAGCAATGGATCTACGATGCCTTACCTTTTAACGTGCGATTACCCAGCACGGTGGCCCGGCGGGGAATCGAACCCTGGTCTTCCGCTTGGAAGTCGAATGTGCTAACCACTACACTACCACCTACTGTGCAAGATATGAAAAGGTTACATTGATAACTATAACTAAGATAAACGACTATTAAATGTAAGAAACTGTAGATCACACATAATCTGGAATAAGAGTAGAAACATAGATGTGGTCAAACTATAATATATCTAACAACCAAACTAGCAGGACACAGCAAAAAGGTCTTCAGAATTTCACCTAAAGCAAATAATTTTCAATCTTACGAACTAGAAAAGACAAAGTTTATGCCAGTCTGGATCTGTGGAGTAGGGGACTGGTGAACACAATCTCAGCCATCACTTAGGCTTCATTAGGTCCATTCTACATCCTCCCGGAAAAAGAATATCCCAGTTTCAGGTCGTCTTCAGCTCCGCCATTTCAAAGTGGGCGACGACGTTGCTGAGGAGGGCTAGTGATAACCAGTACTCAACGAACATGGATCCACGGATTTGAGAAAAGGCGAGTCAGTCGCAGAGTACTTGTTCCACTGTATCATTTTCTTGTTCACATCCCCAGCAAGTGCGTGTTAACTTGTTCAATTCTGAGAACATCTTTACGCAGTTTTCAGTGTTCAGATGTGATCTCTACCACTTCGCGGAAGTCTTGTCATTGCTTGATATTTTCCTGCAGTTTTCTTATTGGGGTATGGCAAAAACACCCTCTGCAGTCCGTTGTTTCATTTCATCTTAGTCTTCACGATCGATATAAGAGGAGCTGCATAAAAGACATTGAAACTCATTGCGGTCATCATCATAGCTTCCTTTCAATCCTAAGATATCTACAATATGATCGCAAAATGTACCCTCACCAGTTGATTTCAGAAGAGAACAAAATATTGATGAATCTTAGGGTTCGGAAGTTACACGGAAAACAGTTGTTCAAGCGATCTCTTTCTTATAACATCCCATCCATTAATAATTATATTCATCCATGGTATTATCAATCAATTCATTCAAATGCATGTTGAAGAAACAGTTATTTCATCCCGCTCAGGGAGTTTGCATCGTGGGCCTGAAAACGTTGACTGATCGTTTAAAATTTCCCTTCCTTTATTTTTGTTTCGTTCTCCTCTTTCTCCTCCACTCATTTCTCTCTCGCCTTGACACTTTTTCTCCTTGTGGCGCTGTTGGAAGACAGGCGCAGTCAAATTCGTAAAATGGAATTTCTTCCTAACGTTTAAGCTGGCCACTCGCGCTAGCGAAACGTTAGGAAGAAATTCCAAAGAACGACGGCCTTCAAGCCCGAAGAGAAGAAGTAATACTGTTTGAGAAATATCACAATCAACTATCATCAAGAGCTAGAAGTCTTCACTCCAATTTCAATGATCGTAAACGAATATCGGTTGTGGATAATGGAATGGCAGCCACTCAAAAAGTTCTGCACTAGATTTATATTGAGCTAGAAAAGGTTGATGCGTACGTGTACATCAACACATTCTCTCTACACCACTAATAAGTTATTTACTGAGAAGGAACTTCGTCCCAAAATTTGACTCAGATAATCAAAGGCTAAAGACTTTTTAGCTAGAGAAACACTTCTCCGAGTTCACATGAACATTCCTTTCCAAGTGGGACAAGTCGTTGAACAATAGAATTTGAATAACCCGCAATTTTTTTCATTTATTATTGCAATCGACCCGGATCTTAGCTGGAGCTCGACTATGTAACCAAAAAACAACAAAACAATCTCGTTCTGAAGATCCTCTTTCTCAGAACGGCCTAGGATCAAAAACATCCACAATTCAACAAAAAAGCAATAATTCATTCCACTGATTGGGTGAACTGAAAGATGGAAAACAATCTCCACTCGAGCATACTCCATAATCTTGTACCGACCGTTAACAAAGCAGATATTTATATTGGCGTTGTTCTTCGGTCTTGATCCAATTCTCCTCCGTTCCGCGTTTCGATCTCAATTAGACCGCCTGATTACGTTTCGCTACTGAATTCGCTAAGAACAAAGTCGGCTTCGCGTAATGACAGACCTGCAGCGATTCTGATTGGGATTTGTCTCATTTGCCACTGGAAATGATATCATTATTACCAAGGAATTATCCGGTCTTAACTCTGTTATTTGCTGAGAACGTCTATACGATTTCCATTAGGTTGACTATTGTCGGGAGAGGAAACGTCAACAGGAGGCGGAATATGAGAAAGAAAATCCGTCTCAATCTTGGTAGCGTATATTGCTCTATCATTTACAATCTTTCGAAAATATTGCATTTTATGACCTTCCTGGAACGATAGCAATAGGCTCGTTTTATATTTTTTTGGGTTTCCATTCATCGGAAATAAAATTTAAATTGATGACACGTTTGTCCAGTCTTTGAACGTTGAGAAAGAGTCGAGATATGGTTTAGTGAAATCTCAAAATTTGAATTTAGTGCAATGTTGCTGTTGAAGCGGTTTTGATAATTGGTATACCCTAGTTTCAGTCTGATGTTTCGTTGGCGAATGCTTATATTAATTATATATTATCTTGAAGACGATGAAAAAATAATTCCAAAACAAGAAATACGTCATCTAACATCAATTAAAACAAAATACTGCGATACATTTCCCGATATAACAAAAGTATTTGAGATTATGTTGTTACGTGTTTGGGAGCCTTACGTGGTATATAGACCACAGCAAGCTGTAATTTCCAAAAACAAAAATTGTTAACAGCAGTTTGATGATGGAGAATAGTTCAGTGGTCTATACTGAATGTAAAAGAAAAAAAAAAGCGTAAGCTGGGGGTTGGTAGTGAATATTCCTGGGGGATGGGTGACGAAAGGTGAAGTCTCAGAGAAAAAATCCCGGAATAAATGTTATAGATCTTGAAGAGATCTAGAACATTTGTAGAAATGACTTTTGCACATAATCTCAAAATAACCGAGACAAATACGAAAAACTGGGTTTTTCGTTTTTTATTAATAATTTCAACAAAAGTTATTATATTTCGATAAGATTCCGTAGAAATATACTTTGTCATGTCCTCAATAATCTCAATTTTTGTCATATGATTACTCGAATAGTTCCAAAGATAATAAACGTTTTCGTTGAAAATACTTTTTTCTCAAATTCAATTCCTTCTTCAGATATTTATCATAAATTGTTTTTCCTAGGCTCATTCTGTTCCTTTTCATATTAAATTCAAAAAATGATAGTCTCCATTCAGAAACACGCTGAAAATTGAAAGAAACTAGAAAAATGGCCCCCGCAACTGTTTATATGAATTTGATACTTGATATTTTGTTAATAAGATCTAATCAAGAGTTTTGAATAACAAGTCACCTACTCTATGTAATCTGATGGGGACAATATAAAGTCCATCCTCGAAGTAGAGTTGGTGATAATCAAATGAAATAAAAATCCAAAGTCGTCTCCACATATGTAATATCCAAAAAGGAATTTCTAAAACATGTGTCGGGCGTCTAGAGGCCATCTTTTGTTATGAAATGACAAAAAAGGGAAAATCATTCAGGTCAAATAATACCACATAATTTGGAGGTGACAATGTATAATAATAATTAGACGCCCGAAACATGTTTAAAAAAATATATAAAATGATTAGTCACGTTCGCTATTTTATTGAGAATATTTATCATGATTTGCTCGACCAAATAGCTAAGTGATAACTGTTATTCAGTTAATTTTGTATATTTTTATATGAACTAAATGCTTTGATGGAAGTTGAAGCTAATGAAACAGAATTTTATGCTTATTTGGGTATAGCACCTGGCAGAATAAATGCGATCGGCGCTGTATCTACTAATAAGCAATACTCCGAAATCATAATCAAATTTCCGCTGCTAGATACCCCCCTAAGAAAAAACCTATCTACGAACCTGACCCGGTTTGTTATATTTTTCATGTCCTCAGACAATGGCTTGCAAAAACATGCTCCAGCATAGTTCGAGAATTTTTCGAGGCTGTAAGATGTCACTTGTTTCAGCCTGAAATAAATGTGAGGTTTATATGAAAATGATAATATACCTATAAAGGTAAAGATCTTCTTATCTCTGAAAATGTTTAGGCTTGAACCTCATCAACTCATTCCAAAAAATAAACCAATCTTATGCTTTTGTGCTAGAAAAACCCTGTAACAAAGCGATGCCAGCCAATATGCAATGATGTTGTTACTTATTACCGAATAAAAAAGTCACGTTCGCTGTTTTATTGAGAATATTTATCATATCAAATATTTTATATTATATTATTTTATATTTATCAAATAGCTTATAACCTTACCAATCGATAACAAGGGTATAAGTCATCTGTCAACTCAAAACGGGACAGGTGGGTATTTGTGACTAGTCTCAGTGGAGACGGGGAGGGTTCTTCAAAAGTATTTTAAGATTTAGAATTGATGAAAAAAATAGAGGGGGGGGCGCCAGGTAAATTGTTTCACAAACACCCTAAATGTGTCAATACCACTAACTTACCAAATGATATGAAACAACAGGCATCGATTTAAAAATTTATTCAAAACGTTAAACCACTTGTATCTAGAGTATAAGTAGAAGCTATCAAGCGAACAGATTATAATTCAAGCCATGCAAAGCAAGGTATATATATATATAGTTCCGTAGCGTTAATTAGTAACTATTTTCAGGGATTGTAATTCAGGAAAATATATTATGTTTCAAGCTATGCAAAGCGAACGGGCTATATACTAAGTTAATCAATAATTACTCTTTGTAGCACCAAAAGATGAATATGAACTTAAAAATGAAAGAAGGGTGTTTGGCGCAACCCAATCAAATAACACATCAACCCAAAGTCAATGCAGAAATTCAAATGCTACCAACCAGTTATAATGCGTCGCGAGAGCTCAAGCGCCTTACAAAAAAAACGAAAGCATCAAAATAATTCAACAGAAATTAGCAATAACTTGCGTGAATTCCCACGATGGTTGTAATTCAGCAACTGGTTCTTAAATTGGAAGTGGACTGATGATAATGCCGAGGACTCCGAGTAGCTTTTCTCGTGCTGGTGACCATGAACCGTTCGGTATGGAGGTGAAACCAAACTTTTCGATTACCCCGTATAAGGATTGATCTTCGGTTTCCAGAGCGTCGGAAACACTGGATTGGAGTTCCGTACAAAAAAAAACCCTAGGAAAACGGAACTCTGATCATATTCCTTTTCTAACTCATGGTAAATTAGTTTCGATTCAGAGAACAAATATCGCCCACTCATCGACGAAACAAAAAATAAATAGTTCTCTAGAAAACATTTCGATTTTTATTTTCTATTCAGCCCCCTTTCAAAAATGTATAGGTAGCCCATAAATAAACTGATTTTCAACTATCATCAGATTATACAACAAAATCAACGTAGAGTCTAATTGAGATGGGACAACCCGTATGCACCATTCTATCATAAAAGAGCAGACTCTCACGTTTCTAGACACGTGAATATATATAATAGGATGAACATTTAATCAAATAATTACTTATTGTGATCTCATAAAAAAACTATGGGACAACCTGTAGTATACAGGTACAAAATAATTATTAAAAGTCAGATTTATGTCATCTCTCGACAAAACAGAATTGCCAGGACCCTGACAGCAGTATATCGTATCCTGAAAATATATTTTGGAAATAGTACCAAATTAGCAACAAAAAATCAGAATAACATGAAATGTCTTTGTCTTGAAGACGATCAAATAAATAATTGTAAGTTACTGATCACGCAAAATAGCCCAATTAAGAACAAAAAGCAACGAAACAGTTTCTATCCTTCCGAACCAATTCTTGTATTTTCACGATTGTTTTAATTTTTTTTTTTTCGAAGTTGGTTAGGGCACCTTGACAGGCAATTAAGAAAATATATTCTATATGATTTTCTTTGATTGTCACTATCAGACAATGATATGGAAATTATTGAAATTTCTCTCTTTCGCAATAGTAAAATATAAATTGCCATCATTTCGTTCAGTTCTTCTCGCTTCCCAACTCGAGGAATCAACAAAAACTATCTACTATAACATTGGAAAAATTTATCGATAGGAACATTCCAGAAACCCGAAAAATTACAGTGCTGACTCGGTTGAAGAAGTCGAGAAGCAGTATTTCGGTTTGAAATAAAAAGGAACATAAAAAAACGCCACAAAAACATAACGTGCCATTTACTATATTTTTGGTATGAATAATCAAATCTCCGATGGACTTTTCTAGCTTCTCCGCACAGATATATAAAGTCATTTTAATTTCACGATAATGGCAAAAAGAAATTAACACATCAACGAAATCATTAATTTTTCATGATTCAACGTACCTTCTGAGTTGAAAGGGTTTTTTTTTCCTCTGCAACACGGTTTGCGACAGGAATCGTGTGTTTAACGCAGATTTTCCTTATTTGCTTTCCTTCAATCTTCCAAATAACAACCTTCTAATGAACCACCTTTGGTATTATTCAGGCAAAATTTCGATGGACCCTCAAGAATGAATTCCGAACTCTACGAGAAAAGTTATCTATAACATCACTTTCTTGGAGAATGAGTGAAAATGATGAGATAATGAAAATGCCGACTTACATGAAAATTTCCTAATCCTCAATAAGAGAGTGGAATGCCACAAACAACAATATCATACGTTCAATATAGGGCATAATTTCCACTGATATCGAGCCCAGGAATCTAATCCTCCAACGGAGTTGTTATCACAAACTATTTATTCCATGAACCCGTTTTCGAAATTTTCTTCAATGGCTGCCGACTACGATCTCAAAGAATCAGGAATCTTGACCTCGACTAGGAGAAGGAATTGCATTCTAGCCTATTTTGAAAAAGTTGTGAAATATACGCGCATGTTCCTCCGACACACGAGTAGACCGTTGGCCAATCCGAGATCGAAAATCAGAAATTCATCATTTCAACTGGTAACCATAGTCCAGGTGAATTAGTCCAAAAAAAAACGGATTCGAAACCAGAAATGTGTTCAGTATAAATTAGAAGAAAATATTTGAACAAAGCAAAGATCTTACATACTCAAGCATGAGTTATCTAGAAAATAAGATTAACTATATTTAGAATTGGTTACCTCGAATAAATACCGGGTAAAATGAAATGGTCGAATTGACAATAAAAAAGTGATAGTGAAATACGGTTTCAATTACCTCAGAGTTTTCAAGGAGGAAGTATTGGAAGCAAATTCAACCCGTTACAAACACCCCCCTAACTTGAAGAAAATTTTCCGGGAAAATTTTCTCCAGCGCTAGCTGACTTAAGGTCCTTAGCATTCCAGATTCCTTTGTAGTTGCCGCTCTCATCTCGGAGTTCGTATGTCCATGGAGACACCCTCTTCTTTATATAAAATGGCCCAACGAATTTCGGTGCCAACTTGGCACTATAATATTTTGCAGCATCTGAGAGAACAAAGTTTTTCCTCCACACTATCTGATTCGGTAAAAATTGCTCATTCCTCCTACGAAGATTATAAATTTTAGTATTTTTTTCCGCTGCCGACTGCAGTCTCTTCCGAACCTCTTCAAACAGTTTTCGAAATCCCTCATCTCTTGCTTTTGACGATATCTCGACATTGGTTACCAAGTCTTGTGGCTTCTCATGGTCCTCGCCGTTGAGAATCATTGTTCTTCCAAAATTCACGTAGTATGGAGAGTATTGGGTTGTTTCATGTCTTCCAGTCCTCAGTGCACAGGCCATCTTTGGTAGGTTCACATCCCAAGTACGATGATTGTCGGATACGTAAATGGACAACATCGTTTTCAGATTACGGTTTACCCTTTCTGTGGGATTTGCCTGGGGATGATAGTGGGCATTGAATCTGATCCTAACCTTGTAACCTTCAGCCAGTTTTCGAAATTGACTCGATTTGAATTGGGGACCGTTGTCACAAAGTACGATACGGGGTACTCCATATACTAAAAATATTTCTTCCTCCAACTTCCTAACCACGATTTCTGCCGATGAAGATCTCAATGCGAAAACAAGTGAATATTTGCTAAAGTAGTCGCTCACCACCAATATGAATTTATGCCCCTTATTTGATCGTGGAAAAGGGCCCATTATGTCCATGGATATCATTTCCCAGGGCTTGTTGACAACTGGCTGCCCCGTCATCAAGCCATTTGGACCTCGCAAATCAGGCTTATGCTCCAGACAAATCGTACAGCCCCTCACATACCTCGAAACATCAAACTTCATCTTAGGCCAGTAGTACTTATCGATAAGCCGGTTGTATGTTTTATAGGTACCCATATGTCCTGACGTGGGAGGGTCATGTGCTTCTCTTAGAACTCGGTTTCTACCTTCCTTGGGTACCACTAATTTCCAGTCATCCCCCACATCTCCTAAGCCGCTTATTGTTCTTCTCACGTTTTTATAGAGCCTTCCGTCAGCTATCCTCCAGTTTGGAAATTTTAAGGGTTGTTCTGCTACCTTCCGTACCATGTTCTGCCACCAAATGTCTTTCACATTATCAGCATTTACTTCTAAGGCATCTACGACCGGGACACTACGAGACAAAGCGTCCGGCACGACATGTTCCTTTCCTTTCCTGTGGATAATCTTAAAATCATATTGCTGCATCCTCACAGCCCAACGAGCTAATCTGCCGGAGGGATCTTTCAGATTCTGTAGCCAAACAAGTGAGTAGTGGTCAGTCACAACTGTAAATGTGACTCCTTCCAGGTACGGACGTAGTTTTTCCACTGCCCACAAAACTGCCAGACATTCTCTCTCAGTCGTAGAAAAGTTTCGTTCTTGTTTAGAGAGTGAGCGACTGAGGTAGCATATCACTCGCTCTTCGTCTCCTTGATTCTGCGTCAATACGGCGCCGATCCCGTATCCTGAGGCATCAGTCTGCAATGTAAAGGGGAGGGAGTAATCTGGACAAGTCAATACAGGAGCTGAGATGGGACTCTCTTTGATTTTTCGGAAAGATTCCGCACATACCTCGGTCCACTCGAACTTTTTACCTTTCTTGAGAAGTGCAGTGATCGGGGATACGATAGAAGCAAAGTCATGAATGAACCTTCTGTACCAAGAGAACATGCCAACTAGACTCCTCACGTCTTTGACCGTCTGTGGAGCAGGTAACTGCAGCATTGCTGACACTTTGTCAGGGTCTACGTGTAACCCTCTCCTATCAACGACATATCCCAGATATTTCAGTTCGGGTCGACAGAACTGACACTTCTCCTTACTCACAGTGAGTTTTGCTTCCCGTAATCTCCTGAAAACTTCTTCTCAGACGAATATATGTTTCTCAAATGTTTGCGTGACGACTACCACATCGTCCAGATATACAAAAACGTGTGGTTCTAATTCAGGGCCAAGTACTCGGTCGATAAGCCTCTGCCAGGTAGCTGGGGAGTTATGGAGACCGAATGGCATCCTCTTGAACTGGAATAATCCGCGTCCCGGGACAGTAAAAGCGGTGTACGGTCTCGAACTCTCCGCTACCGGAACCTGCCAATAGGCAGACTTTATATCCAATGACGAGAGGTAGTGCGCATCGCGCAACTTGTCAAGAGTGCTCGATACATAGGGAAGAGGGTAGCCATCTCTTTCTGTTACGGCGTTAAGCTTCCGATAATCAACACAGAACCTGTACGAGTTATCTTTTTTCTTGACCAATAAAACTGGAGATGACCAACCACTTTTCGACGGCTCGATGATTCCATTCTTCAGCATTTCGTCCAGTTCCATATCAATGTGTTTCTGTATTATTGGGGACACTGGATAATAGCGTTGTTTTATTGGTGGGGATTGAGTCACTATAACATGTTCAGCCATATCGGTGCAGCCTAATTGCTCTCCCATCAACGCGAAATTTCGATCAACCACATTCTTCAATCGGGCTTCCTCCATAGGTGACAAAATTGTTTGACTTCTGAGGTGATCTACTGCATCTATATGAAGCGTTTCGTTGGAGAAGAACCACTCATTATGACGCAAATCCGGTACGATCCCCATGGCCTTCCAAAAATCCGTGCCAAGAATCAGAGTATGCTGCAAGCTGGGTACCACTAACACCTTTACCAATTTGACTTTCCCTCTTAGACAGAACGGCACTTCGCATTCTCCAATACTCTGACACACATCCCCATTAGCAACCGTACACGAGACTTTCTTCGCAGAATTCAACTTCAATCCAAGATTCCCAATAGTATTCCAACCACTACTTCCCATGATCGTCGCTGAAGCACCCGAGTCCAAAAGACCTAACAACTCCGTTGAAAAAACCCTCACCTTCAAATAGGGGCGTTCGTCATTATCCGCATGATCAAGGATGTAATCTAACACTGGTTTTAAGGGTTTGGTCGAATGTTCGGAGCGGACGTTCTCTCTTCGACCTCCTAAGAACGTCCTTGCCCGTTTCCCTTCGAAGAACAGCTCGGACAATTCCTCTTCGTGTACCCCTCTCGATCGCAGCCGAAACACTTCAATGCTTTCGGGATGGCACAGCCAATAGCGCGATGTCCTGGAGCCTTGCAGCGGTAGCAAATCACTTGTCGGGCTTGTTGTCCACTGCCGGATGGTCCCGAACCAGCCACATTTAATGCACTCAAGTCTTCGGTTACCTCCACGTACGCCAGATCTTTCTCGATAATGTTAGCTCTGCGAGATGAAGGTTCAACGTAACTATTGATGATGTCCCTCCTATTCTCAATTCGTCGACATACGTTGCGTAGTTCATCAATAGTGCTCGGTGATGGGTCTCCCAGACGTTCCTGATAAAAAGGATGGAGGTTCTTCAATAGAATGGCAAGTTTGGCGTCTTCAGTCATCGGACACTTGAGCCGTTTGAAGTAGCTGGACATAACAGCCAAATAAACTCCTATGCTCTCCGTAGAATGTTGTGTTCTTCGCTGAAGTTCCTCAAATAAAGCATCCATGTGATATGCTGAAAGGTACTCCTCTCGAAACTCCTCAACAAGCTCTTCCCAGCTATTCACCCGATTACGGCAATCTTTGTAAAATTGATACGCCTTATCCGCGAACAAATCCATCCCTGAGTCAAGAAGTATAGTTTCTGGAACATTTCTTGCCTGGCGGTGTTCCTCAATGATTTCGAAAAAAGCAGTTATGGACATTCCTTTCGAGTCGCCGGTGAATTTTTTAATGTTCCATTTATGCGGAGGCACCATTTTATTCTGGACATTAGCTGAATTACCCGCTGATGTCGGATCTGGTGGAGGCACTCCAGATATTGAAGAATGAGCTACTCCATGTAAGTTTGCGTTGAAAGACTGTATCGCTAGACGAGCCTCGAGTTGAGTTAAAGCTGGTGGAGGGTGTGGAGAGTTTCCTATACTTTTCACGGCACCATCAGTTTTCACAATGAAATCATTTATGAGCGTTAGTGCCTGAGCATATAAATCAGACTTAGTGGCTTTTTGAGGATCATCTTTCGGTTCCATCCTTTCCAATCTTCCTAATAAATGGGAAATCTTCGTTTGGATCTTCACTCCGTCATTACTATCCTTGGTACCCTGGAAGTCCGTCAGGAGATTTCTCAGGGAATCCAATGTTTTTCCCACAGCTGTCTCATCCTCAGCGAAATCAAATGGATAATCCGGGTAACGTAGACTGTCGCCACTTTTTTCCATATGTAAAGCTGTCGCGAGCCTATGGCGCATTTCTTCTACAGTACCAGCTGCCACCCCACGGACAGCCAGCTCATATATGAGTTCATCTTTTTCTAAACGATTGATGGCCATTTTCCGCGACATCTTGATCACAGTATGTTAAAACACAATTCGAGAAACTATATGGCGGCAAGTATGTTGAACACTCGAATACAAGAGAAAAGGAAAACTGAATATAGGCGGTATCAAATTATGCAGTTCGCAAATATTCTGAAATATTCTATCAAATAAAAGTTTGACAATCTAACAAAAAAATGCAAAAAAAAGAATAATTAGAGTGAGAACGTGAAAAAGTATATAATTCTATCAAGCCGTTAAACTTGGGCCAGCACGTTGAGCGCCAAAATATAACCTTACCAATCGATAACAAGGGTATAAGTCATCTGTCAACTCAAAACGGGACAGGTGGGTATTTGTGACTAGTCTCAGTGGAGACGGGGAGGGTTCTTCAAAAGTATTTCAAGATTTAGAATTGATGAAAAAAATAGAGGGGGGGGCGCCAGGTAAATTGTCTCACAAACACCCTAAATGTGTCAATACCACTAACTTACCAAATGATATGAAACAACAGGCATCGATTTAAAAATTTATTCAAAACGTTAAACCACTTGTATCTAGAGTATAAGTAGAAGCTATCAAGCGAACAGATTATAATTCAAGCCATGCAAAGCAAGGTATATATATATATAGTTCCGTAGCGTTAATTAGTAACTATTTTCAGGGATTGTAATTCAGGAAAATATATTATGTTTCAAGCTATGCAAAGCGAACGGGCTATATACTAAGTTAATCAATAATTACTCTTTGTAGCACCAAAAGATGAATATGAACTTAAAAATGAAAGAAGGGTGTTTGGCGCAACCCAATCAAATAACACATCAACCCAAAGTCAATGCAGAAATTCAAATGCTACCAACCAGTTATAATGCGTCGCGAGAGCTCAAGCGCATGCGCAATTCATAAATCATCAATAAAAAAACATTAAATTTCCGCCTTACAAAAAAAACGAAAGCATCAAAATAATTCAACAGAAATTAGCAATAACTTGCGTGAATTCCCACGATGGTTGTAATTCAGCAACTGGTTCTTAAATTGGAAGTGGACTGATGATAATGCCGAGGACTCCGAGTAGCTTTTCTCGTGCTGGTGACCATGAACCGTTCGGTATGGAGGTGAAACCAAACTTTTCGATCACCCCGTATAAGGATTGATCTTCGGTTTCCAGAGCGTCGGAAACACTGGATTGGAGTTCCGTACAAAAAAAAACCCTAGGAAAACGGAACTCTGATCATATTCCTTTTCTAACTCATGGTAAATTAGTTTCGATTCAGAGAACAAATATCGCCCACTCATCGACGAAACAAAAAATAAATAGTTCTCTAGAAAACATTTCGATTTTTATTTTCTATTCAGCCCCCTTTCAAAAATGTATAGGTAGCCCATAAATAAACTGATTTTCAACTATCATCAGATTATACAACAAAATCAACGTAGAGTCTAATTGAGATGGGACAACCCGTATGCACCATTCTATCATAAAAGAGCAGACTCTCACGTTTCTAGACACGTGAATATATATAATAGGATGAACATTTAATCAAATAATTACTTATTGTGATCTCATAAAAAAACTATGGGACAACCTGTAGTATACAGGTACAAAATAATTATTAAAAGTCAGATTTATGTCATCTCTCGACAAAACAGAATTGCCAGGACCCTGACAGCAGTATATCGTATCCTGAAAATATATTTTGGAAATAGTACCAAATTAGCAACAAAAAATCAGAATAACATGGAATGTCTTTGTCTTGAAGACGATCAAATAAATAATTGTAAGTTACTGATCACGCAAAATAGCCCAATTAAGAACAAAAAGCAACGAAACAGTTTCTATCCTTCTGAACCAATTCTTGTATTTTCACGATTGTTTTAATTTTTTTTTTTTTCGAAGTTGGTTAGGGCACCTTGACAGGCAATTAAGAAAATATATTCTATATGATTTTCTTTGATTGTCACTATCAGACAATGATATGGAAATTATTGAAATTTCTCTCTTTCGCAATAGTAAAATATAAATTGCCATCATTTCGTTCAGTTCTTCTCGCTTCCCAACTCGAGGAATCAACAAAAACTATCTACTATAACATTGGAAAAATTTATCGATAGGAACATTCCAGAAACCCGAAAAATTACAGTGCTGACTCGGTTGAAGAAGTCGAGAAGCAGTATTTCGGTTTGAAATAAAAAGGAACATAAAAAAACGCCACAAAAACATAACGTGCCATTTACTATATTTTTGGTATGAATAATCAAATCTCCGATGGACTTTTCTAGCTTCTCCGCACAGATATATAAAGTCATTTTAATTTCACGATAATGGCAAAAAGAAATTAACACATCAACGAAATCATTAATTTTTCATGATTCAACGTACCTTCTGAGTTGAAAGGGTTTTTTTTTCCTCTGCAACACGGTTTGCGACAGGAATCGTGTGTTTAACGCAGATTTTCCTTATTTGCTTTCCTTCAATCTTCCAAATAACAACCTTCTAATGAACCACCTTTGGTATTATTCAGGCAAAATTTCGATGGACCCTCAAGAATGAATTCCGAACTCTACGAGAAAAGTTATCTATAACATCACTTTCTTGGAGAATGAGTGAAAATGATGAGATAATGAAAATGCCGACTTACATGAAAATTTCCTAATCCTCAATAAGAGAGTGGAATGCCACAAACAACAATATCATACGTTCAATATAGGGCATAATTTCCACTGATATCGAGCCCAGGAATCTAATCCTCCAACGGAGTTGTTATCACAAACTATTTATTCCATGAACCCGTTTTTGAAATTTTCTTCAATGGCTGCCGACTACGATCTCAAAGAATCAGGAATCTTGACCTCGACTAGGAGAAGGAATTGCATTCTAGCCTATTTTGAAAAAGTTGTGAAATATACGCGCATGTTCCTCCGACACACGAGTAGACCGTTGGCCAATCCGAGATCGAAAATCAGAAATTCATCATTTCAACTGGTAACCATAGTCCAGGTGAATTAGTCCAAAAAAAAACGGATTCGAAACCAGAAATGTGTTCAGTATAAATTAGAAGAAAATATTTGAACAAAGCAAAGATCTTACATACTCAAGCATGAGTTATCTAGAAAATAAGATTAACTATATTTAGAATTGGTTACCTCGAATAAATACCGGGTAAAATGAAATGGTCGAATTGACAATAAAAAAATGATAGTGAAATACGGTTTCAATTACCTCAGAGTTTTCAAGGAGGAAGTATTGGAAGCAAATTCAACCCGTTACAAGCTAAGTGATAACTGTTATTCAGTTAATTTTGAATATTTTAATATGAACTGAATGCTTTGATGGAAGTTGAAGCTAATGAAACAGAATTTTATGCTTATTTGGGTATAGCACCTGGCAGAATAAATGCGATCGGCGCTGTATCTACTACTAAGCAATACTCCGCAATTATAATCAAATTTTCGCTACTAGATACCCCCCCCCTTAAGAAAAAACCTATCTACGCGCCTGACCCGGTTTGTTATATTTTTCATGTCCTCAGACAATGGCTTGCAAAAACATGCTCCAGCATAGTTCGAGAATTTTTTGAGGCTGTAAGATGTCACTTGTTTCAGCCTGAAATAAATGTGAAGTTTATATGAAAATGACAATATATCTCCTTGCTTAACAACCAATCAGTCTATTTCAAATTTTGAAATTCAGCCAATAGAATCCGAATTACGGTGAAAATATAGCTTGTCGCTGTATTTTCACGGTGATAAACCTGCTTAGTTTTTGTTTAACTAGCTGTCAAGTGAAAATAATGATTTAAATTATAAACGTCAAATCTATGTGTTTTGATTAGTTATATTTCTTAATCAATATGAGCGATCGTTGGGGACAAATGGCGATTGGTATCATAGATGAAGCAGTGGAAAAGAGTATTCCCTTGAATACGACCAGAAATAAAAAATCAATTACCAGGCAATTCAACAATTTTTGCTTAAACAGGGGTTACATTGTCGTCCTAAATATAATTCGTGGTATGATTAATAACCTATAATCATACCACTTATTATATTACCCCTGATAATATACCTATAAAGGTAAAGATCTTCTTATCTCTGAAAATGTTTAGGCTTGAACCTCATCAACTCATTCCAAAAAACAAACCAATCTTATGCTTTTGTGCTAGAAAAACCCTGTAACAAAGCGATGCCAGCCAATATGCAATGATGTTGTTACTTATTACCGAATACAAAAGTCACGTTCGCTGTTTTATTGAGAATATTTATCATATCAAATATTTTATATTATATTATTTTATATTTATCAAATAGCTAAGTGATAACTGTTATTCAGTTAATTTTGAATATTTTAATATGAACTAAATGCTTTGATGGAAGTGGAAGCTAATGAAACAGAATTTTATGCTTATTTGGGTATAGCACCTGGCAGAATAAATGCGATCGGCGCTGTATCTACTACTAAGCAATACTCCGCAATTATAATCAAATTTCCGCTACTAGATACCCCCCTCCTAAGAAAAAACCTATCTACGCGCCTGACCCGGTTTGTTATATTTTTCATGTCCTCAGACAATGGCTTGCAAAAACATGCTCCAGCATAGTTCGAGAATTTTTTGAGGCTGTAAGATGTCACTTGTTTCAGCCTGAAATAAATGTGAAGTTTATATGAAAATGACAATATATCTCCTTGCTTAACAACCAATCAGTCTATTTCAAATTTTGAAATTCAGCCAATAGAATCCGAATTACGGTGAAAATATAGCTTGTCGCTGTATTTTCACGGTGATAAACCTGCTTAGTTTTTGTTTTACTAGCTGTCAAGTGAAAATAATGATTTAAATTATAAACGTCAAATCTATGTTTTGATTAGTTATATTTCTTAATCAATATGAGCGATCGTTGGGGACAAATGGCGATTGGTATCATAGATGAAGCAGTGGAAAAGAGTATTCCCTTGAATACGACCAGAAATAAAGAATCAATTACCAGGCAATTCAACAATTTTTGCTCAAACAGGGGTTATATTGTCGTCCTAAATATAATTCGTGGTATGATTAATAACCTATAATCATACCACTTATTATATTACCCCTGATAATATTTATCTCTGAAAATGTTTAGGCTTGAACCTCATCAACTCATTTCAAAAAACAAACCAATCTTATGCTTTTGTGCTAGAAAAACCCTGTAACAAAGCGATGCCAGCCAATATGCAATGATGTTGTTACTTATTACCGAATAAAAAAGTCTTGTTTGAACGTCATTATTTTATGGTGGATCAATATTTGTTTCGTAGTTTTCTGGGTTTTTAACCTACCACAATCTGAAAAAATAAGAATTGATATTGGAATCTATACAAGTGTAGAAGGGCAGATTTTCAATCTACCCCGAAAAGTTGCTGCGTCTATTGAAAAACAGTTCTTTCTGGATAGAACAAGTCCATTGGTACTCGTTATGATTATGAACGTATTGTCATGTCGGTATACATGGAAACTTCACCATCGTTTGCATACTTTGAAAGATCGTTTATGAATAATAGGAACATTAAAGGCCCGAGAACATTACCTTGAGGGATGCCCGAGTTGACAAGAAATTTTTTGGGCATTTGAGCGACCCCCAGGTGTTGAAACTTGTGCAAGCAATGGATTAACGAGACTCATCTTATAACGTGTGACTCCCAGCAAGATCATCCATGGTAAGAAATCGAACCTTGGTCTCTCGCATTATAGGCAGTAGTTCACTTAAAATACCTCGTTTTTTTTCGGATTACTGCATGAAATTCCAAAAAATTATACCTTTGGGATTTCCATCACGAATGCTCCTGAAAGTTCAGTATTTCCAACCTAATTACGGAGATTAGAAATGAGTTTCAGCTTATGTTTAAATATTTACTATGACTGGCATTCGTTGCAGAATTCAAACGAGATACGATCTTTCATCGAATATTGATTTTCACGTTGTTCTCTTAACTCTTCAGATTTTTCCATTTTATGTCCACCCAGAGAATAATTAATATTTTAACAGTAAAAGATCTTCATTTTCGAACATATCGTGGAATTTCGCCAATTATCCTTGGAACCGGGCGTACAAAGAATCCCCAGATTTCATACGTCAAGAAACAGTCGTTACAACTGCATTCGTTACCGAAAACTTTCCGGAATCCGACCGCGATATTTACGTACACCGCCGCAACATAAAATTTCGACTGAGCAATTTTGAATAAAATTTCAGGAAGTTCAACAATCCGCCATATATTATTCAGGACGGTCGGTATAATTTATAGAAATTTTACCGTCATAGCCCAGGAGGCAGTGTGATAATTTTTTTTATCTACATCCGTACTCTAATAATACACTTATATGCCCACCACCCGTTTTATAATGAAATCCATTACGATACAGATTTTTCATTACGATACAGATTTTCAACCAATAGAAACCCATTATTTTTTAATCAAGCATGATGTGCAAGCTTTGCATTTTGACGTTTGTCAAGTCAAAATCAGTAGGTATTGAATTTCTGAAGAATTCAGTCAATTTTCGATGATCGAATGAAAATGTCTTATAGCAGTGATATGGAAGAATTACCAGCGACTCCTCCACAGATGTCTTAGACAAGAAAAAAATACAATCGAAGGGATTATATTTTTCATTTGACAAATGCAACACATATGTTGTTATCTTAGTTAAAATCGAATGGGCTTTTATGGCCGAGTGGTCAGTGGCGCGGGCAGTGATCACAAACGTCCCGGGTTCAATTCAAGACCTCGGCAGAGACTTTTTTCATTTTTTTTTCTTCTCATTGTTGTATTTTCCGTGGTTATACCATTAATTATAATTCTGTAGGATTTTTTAAAGAAATACGATTATCTACTATTATTGTGTTCAATATAAATACCTAATAATATAATATTTTTAGTTCTTCATTATTTATTGGGTGTAGATAAAATAGCGTATGCAACTCTCATGTAATGGTTATTAATACACTCGCATAAACCATACGAAACTCACCTTCGGCTCGTTTCGTATCCCGGTTTATGCTCATTTATTAATAACCATCATTACACGATCGTTGCATAATATACTATAATAATTGACAATTCCTATAGGTAGAAATATCAAGTGAGTCAAGTCGGTCGCTGGAACCTTAGTTGACCCGATTAAAAAAATGTTTCCTTAATTTTATTTATATGAAGGTATAGGATAAGGCCACCCGAAAACTATCATGAAGGTGGATTCATGCAACAACAACAAAATTATGATTAATTTGAGATAGAGATAGATTTTTAACTGAGAATGTATCGGTGTTCATGCAGCATCAATTATTGAACAAAAATTGTTTCACAATTTCAAACAGCTGTCCGTCCGTATCCATTCTGATCTGATGCTATTTAATATCATTATAAGCTCCGAATAAGAAAAACTGTTATCGAAAGTTTTAGAGCAAGCAAATATAGAAAAATAACCTTAGTATGACGTTCCATCACCTTGGTTATCTTTTTCTTTGTATTCCTTACTTGAAGGTCGGCCATCTTTCCCAGTTCTAATTTGACTTTGAATTGTTCAGTTCCTTGCATGAACACCTATATTATATATCACGGTCCCACTTATAATAGTTTCAGTTTGCTTGCATGAATCATCGACTTCGACCGAAGCTCTTCAGAATTAACACTTGTAAGTTCCTTTGTCATTCGTAAAAGACGGCGTGGTTATTCGCCAACCCGTCAATCATGAAACGTGGCAGACTCAAACTTCAATACGAAAGAGGACTTTCTTGATAAAAAAAAACTGTTGGATTGATGGATCGAACCCAGAGCCCCTCGACTTCACTTATATTATTCGTCAATGATAGTCATTTGCCAATGGAATAATCGTGAAAATCTCTGCTAAAATGTTGATATTTTGCATACTGAATTTCAATAATTGATAAGATGAAAGGTTTTGGTGCGGAAGCGAAACCATTTGGAAGAGAACAATTATGAGACCAGCACCTAGTTGAAATCACTTGCACTCAGCTCGCGCTATACTATACAGGGGTGCGCAAAAGTCCGGAATAAAATCAATATCTGTTTAACCAGTAACTCAGGAAAATATCGCTGAAACACGTCAATTGATTTCAAAGTGTACACATTTTTTGGCAATAAAATGAGTTTTTTTTTCAACCCCTTAGCTGCAACCCTCCCCAACTTTTTTTTTTCAAAAGCAAACCTATGTCGTGTATGGGCTCATTGGAAAGCTCGTAAAAATGGAATCTGACTATACCCTTTCTTTTCCTTCACCCATGTGGTTACCACGAAATGAGAAAAAACTCTTGAAAGTAAGAAATACCTACTTAGTGCTATCTACGGGTGAATTAACCTTGTAAAAAACAAATAAGTGGAATTCGGCATATGATGATGTACACTGCTCAGCAATTGCTGAGGATCACCAGTACCTAGTTTCTGAAAGTTTACAAATTTCAAGAACAGAACAACCTAGGCAGGCACCACAAAAAATTTTATTGATTCATGTGTAGAACTGATAACGTAATTGCATTTGGAAAAAAAGTTAGGGAGGTTTGCAGCTAAGGGGTTGAAAAAAATATTTCATTTTATTGCCAAAAAATGCATACACTTCGAAATCAATTGACGTGCTTCAGCGATTTTTTCCTAAGTTACTGGCTAAACAGATATTAATTTCATTCCGGTCTTTTGCGCACCCCTGTATAAATGAGCATTTTCAGAAGAGGAAATGCATTTGATGAAGAAGTGGATGTAAATTCATTTGGTATTGAAGTGTGTGGGAATGTGCAGGATTCCATGAAAAAATATTTAATATTCCAGGAGAATGTTCGGGATACCTTAGCAAAAATCAACAATAATAATAATATTGTCAGTATCAAATTTGGCACCCATAAATGAAATACGTTTTTGTGATAAATATTGAGAGAATTACATTCCTTCTTCCAGATATCATTGATATCAAAGGTGAAAATAAAGTATTCTCTTACAACCATCGATATTTGTGATTAAACAAGATGTTACATTTCTTCAATCATATACTGGTTTATTCCGAAAAAGCGTCTAGACCGTGGAAGTGAGTTTTTTATTTATAGAAAATGCAATCGAGCTTGAATTGTGGCACTCGAATGAGTTTTCCTCAGAAGTGATGAGCCTTTAGATGTTAGAAAAATAGCTTTCACCTTCTTTTCGATCGGAGAAACTATGTCACCTTCAATGCCATTTCTACTTCTTTATGTTTATGCATTCGATTACATTTTTTCAATGTTGAACATATCAGAATATCAAATATAAAATGATGGAAGTTGAGCTTTAGTTTTTTGATAAATTGAGCGAATATGTGTATCCCAATTGGTTCAAGTTTTGTTAAAAATTGAGTGAAAAAAGTGACTTCTATGTTATTCAGCACTTGATACGCCAAATAGGCAGAGGAGTACTTAACGGACCTAGTATCCCCAATTAAATTTTCGGAATAGTCCGGTGTGGTTTTAAAGGCTGGCATCCATATTCTCTGGATGTTCAGATCTATTATTTACGGTTGAAGTTTTTTATCCTTCGGAGTTTCTATGGCCTTCCTACATAGATTCTTGCATACATTGAAAGTTGAATTGAAGCTTGTAATGGTAATAGAAATTGTGTGGGTTGATTGATATACATGAAATATACAGTTACCTTTCCTTGATAATGAGTGAGGAACGTTTTCCAACTGCCAGGTTATCTAAAATTGTAGTAAGTGACTGTCAGGTGTTCAAATGGAAATTTGTATTCAATTGAAAAAAAGTTTGGTTGAATCACCCGTGATGAAATTGCAGCATTGTCTCCTGGGCTATGACTGCGGGTTCGATACCGTACGTCCAAGATGCATATAACCCGTACGTCCGAATATCGCAATAAATAAGGTCTCGGCACATTTTCAGAGGAGCCGCCGTCCTGATCAACATTTGGATTAAATGTTAAATTGTAATACATTCCTCCGATTCTTGTAAGTACGTTGCGTTATGTTGCGCTTCTTCTCGGAAGAATTCCGTTGGTGTGAAGAGAGTTCAGTGGAACTTGAAGTTCCAAAGAGCTTGTGGAAGTGTTTCAGTAGATACCGGGGAAGGTCACAAATTCCTTGATATTCAATTTAACACTCTTCGAAATTACTTTCATAGAATTATACTGAATATTTCCATCGTATGTTGAAAATCCCATATAAAGCGGGACATTTTCGATCAATTACAGCGATAATTTCCCGGCGGGACATTTTCGGGCTGGTAAATACCCGGTAGGTATCGAAAAATACCCGCTCGGTCCGTGTATCTAGTAGTAGTACATTTATTATCCCAAGAAACATTACATGTTTATGTACAGGGATCTCATAAAAGTATTACATCTATAATTTGAATGATACATATAATAACTTACTATACAAAAAAAAACAAGAAAATGAAGCAGTGAAAAAGGATCAAAGCCTCAAAATAGAAAAAAAAAAAAAGATATGCTTGCCTAATCAAGCAGAAAGGATTTTAATTTATTTTTGAATTTAAAAATTGACTTATTCTCTTTAATTTCTGTAGGAATGGAATTGTAAATAGCAATTCCCTCATGATATATTGATTTTTTACCAAAATTAGATTTAACAGTTTTGATACATAATAATTTATTTTGCCTCGTTGAATGATCATGTGTGTTACATATCTCAGTGAAAATAATATTATTTGATGTTTTCATTTCGTTTTCAACAAAGTGAATAAAACAGCAAATCTTCAGTTTATAAAGAGAATTCATATCTAACAAATGATTTGGTTTGTAAAGATTTTGTGTCGGCTCTAGATACGGTAATTTATATATACATTTAATTGACTTATTTTGTAAAGATTTCAAAGGTTTTAGAATCGAGCAGTTTGCTGTTCCCCATATAGATATGAGATACTGTAGGTGTGAATAAATCAGACTGAAATATATATTCTTCAAGAATTTAAGTGGTATGATGTTCCTTATTCTGAAGAGGATTCCAATCAGCGGTGAAATTTTTTTTCTGATATTTTCTACGTGTTGGGCCCATGAAAATTTTTGATCGATGTATAATCCCAGAAGTTTTGTGGTGTCAGTATAATTTTATATAATTGTTATCTATTACTATCGAATTTGTAGGAATGGCATTCGTTCTTTTGAATATATTTGTATAAGTTGATTTGTTGAAATTCAATGTCAATTTGTGTTGTTGAAGCCAAATAACGATTGTTAAAATGTACATTTGTCATCTTGACAGGCATGAATACTGAATTTTATACGTTGTTGTTTTAACTCCGGAAATATTCTACCGAATTACACTCACTCGTGCATCAAAATAAACCTGATAATTTTCCATTCAAGCATGTTGTCAGTAAAAAAACTGCATTCGGTTATTTTCATATTTTGCTAAAAGACAAAATATGAAAATACACTCATGCAGTTTTTAGACAACATGCTTTCATGGAAAATTATAGGTAATTTTGAAGCACTCGTGTAATTACTCCCGCAAATTTTAGTGAAATCGAAGGATGGCAATTTCGAATAATTCAATTACTTCTCGAAACTGAAAGAATAAATATTAGAAATAAATGAAATCATATTTCAATATTGACAGAGCAAAATGACAGATAGATAACATTTCTTGCAGCGATACGTTGCCGCTAGAAGTTGCAGCAACAACTTGCATCGTCGAAACAGGCTATAATTAAGAATAGTTTTATGATATCATTAAAACTATCATAGATGGCGATGTTCCTGAGTATCACAAAAATCAATATAATCCACCCTACTACAAGAAATCAATTACCCGCGAAACCAAAGAGAAAAACAAGTTTTATTATGAAAAGTGGAAAATTCAGGAAAATATAAACGATAACAATTTATCTGAATCCGCTTGAATGATTTGTCCAAGAGACATAATAATAGGCGTATCCGTCTATTTATGAAACCCTATAAAAAGTATGTTTCATCCAGTGAACAGATTGATGAAGGTCGACCTCTATTCCGTCTCTCAGACTGAATCAAAGTGAAACTGATCTCAAAAATCATTATTTATTGTCAATTGAAAACAAATTGTCAAAAAACTCCAAACAATTTGGAATTATGCTTCTAATAAAAAACAGTGCACTGTTATGATTCCAACTGAAATAACTCAGCAGTTAATTACAGCTTCTAATGGACAGGATATCAGCAATCTATTAGCTACCTACTTTCAAATAGTATTCTTGCAGGGAACTAACATATTCTGTTGTGAATGCATATTTTCATAACATACAGAATGCTCAGCTCTCTAGAGCTCTCTAAGCAGGATCGAAAGAGGATGAAACAACCTGGATACCAACAAAGCTGCTGGCTATGATGATTCATCCCCAATCTTTCTAAAAGCAGCAACAAATCTTTCGCAAAACCTCTCGCAATAATTTTAAATCAATTTCTCGAGCGAGGTGAGTTTCCAAGCTACTAGAAAACCTCACTTGTTTCACTAATTTTCAAAAAAGTACAGAAAAACAGCAAAAAATTATTGGTCAATAAATTATCAACGATTCCGAAATTGTTCGAAAGATTATCTCTCTCATAATATCAGAACAGCCAGTTGTTTTTTGCGCAGGACGTTCTTCAGAATTGAATCGCTATACCGGATTTGTTAACATGAATCTTAGACTGCACGTTAATGCCATATACACAGACTTCAGCAAGGTCTTCGATAAGATCAGTCATAACCTTCTTCTCGAACGACTTGCTGAGGTTGGGGTGTGTGGTTTTCTTCTCGAGATGGGTGGGATCTTGTATTAAAACTAGGTCTCAATTTGTAACTGTTTACGGATTTAATGTATATAGCTTCTCGGGACCTCCCTAGAGATATCACATTTGGGTCCATTATTTTCAATCACTGATGTCAGTAACATAAAAACGTGTTCCGAAAACTGTAAATTTTTATTCATATGCAGATAGTTTAAAATTTCATTCGACCATAAACAATAGAGCTGACTGTCACGTCCAGGAAGATCCAAACAGGATTATTGAACATTGCAGATCATTCAGCTTATACTTAAACCTTCAAAAATGTTACACCATAACTTTTCAAGAAACATCAGTATTTTGCATTGCGACTACATGACAGAAATTGAACTGGTACAAAAAGTTGACAACATTAGTGATTTAGAAATTTGGACTCATCATGCCAACTGTGAATTAAAAATGATGTGAATAGTTTGATGCGTCAAAAAGCATATCTATCCATATATCCATATATAAAGAAAAAAAGTTTTTCGGTAGAGCAGCAAGCAAAACGTGTACTCTTGTAACACTAGTTTTCCGATATTTCGACAGTGAATACTGCCATCTTCCGAGAAGCTACAAATGATTAACGAAAATGCTTATATAATATGAAGCAAGGAAAAAAGGTATTACTCACTGTGTTTCTGAGGATGGTTGCTAAGTTGTGATAATTGAAATGTGATTGAAAGATTTGAAAGTGCATTGTCATACATGATTCAAAGTTTTCATAAGCAGCGGCCAAAACCAAAAATTTCATTTGTCATCAATCAACTATGAAAGTTTCAACTGTCATTTGTCAATTGTCTGTTTCCTTACCAAAGAATATCATACCACGTTTTAACATCTCATTCGAGAAAAAATTGTATTCACAATACACAATACTCATAATAATTACACATAATTTTAAATGTTTGACGTTCTCATGAATGTAATTTCAATTTGACAATGTACCTCTGTTTATCGTAGGTGCTGTATTGACTTCGTCTGTTTTGATCGTTATAGCGAATTATGAATGGATAAATAACGATAAAAGTTGTTGTTATGAGCCACTATCCCAGTATTTACCAAATGAGTGATTGAGAGCAGAAGTGATAATGAGTACAATGGAAAACATGAGACAACAACTCAAACAAGGAACAGTCAACGATTTCAGTTACCATGACTTTATATAAGACATCATTATAAAGGATGTTAACAAACGTAACGATATCATAGAGATAAGTGACTAAATTGATCTCCAAAGAACGATGAAGATAACAATGATTTGAGTCAATCTCAACTCCAACGTCCTCACAGTGGAAACCCACAACTTCCTCGGATCCTTTCACCGGCTCGTGCAGAAATAATCGTGTGCATGAGACCTCGCCATCTGCAATATTGTTATTCTATATTAGGATATTCGATTCTCAATCTAATTACGCGCACCGAGAATGGGATGTGCATTAAACACCTCTTTGTTGGCAGTTAACATTTAAAATCAATTACCGACAGTGCGGATACGCCAAATGCTGGTAAATATGGAATGAATCTCTCAGATCGGGATGCACGTGCTCAAATGCAATAATGCGAAGAGAGAGCTTTTTGACTGACTATTCGGAATGTGAGGACGATTCGTTGGAGTTTGCAGAATAGCAAACTGCAGAATAGCAAACTGCAGAATGGCAAACGGTTGAACGGTTTTTGTTTTATTTTTCGTCATGAGATAATTGGATTTTCTATTACAGACTTTCTCTGGGGAAAGAAAAAAAATTGCAGGATGACTTTTCAACGGTCGAAAGAGATACCCAAGTATTCAATCCAAGTTTACGACTACCTATGTTATTGAATGGCTTTCGTTGTTAAGTAATGTGACAATTGAGATAGGATTTGGAATGCTTTCTGAAGTCGAATTCACAGATGATGGTAAACGATTGTGCATATACTAAATGCAGTGACAATAAACTAGTTTTTCAAAACCGTGTTTTGACTATAAATTAATAATATTAGTTTTGAGAGGACGCACTAATTTAGTACAATATCAATCTATTCTGGAAATCATTATTCTCTTTAGGGGTTTGAAAATCCCATACTAAAGAGTTCTTCAGAATGATGTTGTAGAAAATCATCCCTCCTGAATTCTGCATATGAAGAGTATACCTACCTAAAATACGCACTTATTCATTCGCAATTTTTTAAAACTTGAAAGAAAAACATAACATATGCAATGAGCAGAATACACCTGAAATATATGCAGTTGAATAAAAAAATCGAAAGGCTTACTCTCACCTATCGCACCTTTGAAATATTCAACGTAATATCGGATATTTATGAATTACACCTTTACTGAATAAATTGCAAATGAACATTTTCAGAACACATTTATGTCACTGATTCGGAAAAAATCATTCAATATACACAGTTTCATACATACATCATACGCGTTACCTACTTCGTTTTGGTTCCCTCGTACGTTTCACATTCCGAATTTATACTGTATATACATGCGCGCCCATAGAGGGTAGCGGAGGTAGCGGTCGCTACCTCATAAGTTTATAAATTTTTCATATTAAAAAAAATGTTTAACGTAATCAGGGATATTTGGTATTCAGGAAATTGAAACGTTCAATGATACATTTATTAACATTAATTTTAAAAAATCACATTGAACAACGAATAAAATATATGGTAGGTACTTCTTCTTTTTAGTAAATCTATTTACTAAAAAGAAACTGTAACCTTCGGGGCATTTTCCAAAAGTCGTTGATGGTATCATCGATGAAATTTTTATTCCGTTGTACTCTTTTGCAGTGTATGCTTAACATACATAATCCCGACAAACGATCATCTTCCATAGTAGATCTGTTCCATGTTTTCACTCGTCGTAGGGTACTAAATGAACGCTCAATAGAACAGGTAGTAGCTGGTAGAGTACACGCTTAAAATGCCAAAGCTACAGAAGGATAAAATTGCTCGGCTTCAGAAATTGAATCGATGTACTCAAAGTTCTGCGAAGGTAATCCTTTAATAACCATACATCATTCCAAGTTTTTGCTTCACTTTCGAAATTCGGCAAAAAAACACCATAAACGCTGTTAATATCATTTATGACGTCGAGAAATTTCGATTTCTCCATTCTTTTCAAAAATTTCGGGTGTAGTAACATATCTGAAAATGCTGGACGTGTTGTAACTTGCAAACGCACAGTAGAGCATTTGCGAATTGCATCATGCATCTATTAAAATTCGGAGAACTCATGCCCACCTAACTGTTGACTAGTTTCAATTAAAATACATAAATTAGTGTTAAAATTATGGTAGTCAGCATTTTTTCTCGCTACCTTATCAAAAATTCTATGGGCGCGCATGTGTATATACTTGATTTCCACTGAATTTGATGCCAACATCAAATGAATTTCAAAATGTGTCTTCATTAAATACTGATTTCAAACGAGAAATTATGAAGTTATTTTTTTCACGGTCGTGAGCCATATATAAGAGAAATCAAAATTATAAATTCCACCAAAATGGTGCTCGATCGAGTTCAATAAATTGTTTGTCTTATATATTGAAATAGAGTATTTTCAATAACCCACATTAAATAAATTCAGGTGGAGAAATATCGGAACAACTCTTTTCTATATGGTTATTTCTCTTTTATATATTTTGTTGTTTATTCAGGATTCCACAAAAAACACAATATTTATAATCAGTAACGTTGGAACCATTTGTGTTGAAATTGAAATATTCAACACGAATAGATCAATTGCCTTAACACCTAACTGATATTCTCTCCTGAAGATGCTAACTTGGTGAGCAGAACACTCAAGGTGTGCAAGTGGAAGCAGTTTGGTGTCAGGGTATATGATATAAGTTGAAATTTCTCTCCTAATTTTTGATTAATTTTCAAGCTGTTTATATTGTATCAGAAAAAATGGTGAAGGATCTGGGTTCAAAAGAATCTAGCCGGTAAATGTTACACCGACTAACATCGTGCAATAAAAGAATCCTGGATGAGAATGTGCTATGCCAAGAAAAGTGATATCCAACAAGAGTGGAAAGAGTCAGGAGTCGAGGTTCAGATATCATTATGTACAACGAAAATTAAAGAAATGTGCTTTCTTCATGCTGTCTGGTGAAGAATGCATATATGAGTTCGCTTGATGAGGATCGCAGATGGCTGCCCCTCCTGAAGGACAAAATGTTATGTCAAATTTGAAATATTTGACAAATGTCAATCATGAAGATTGCCTACAAGAGATATTTGCATTTGAACAGGAATTTGCGTATAAGTTTTGAGAACAAAAGCAGATTTATTTTCCGATACGTTAACGATAAGTATTTTCATGTATAAATATTTCCTATTATTTTTTTCTGATAGGCAAAATTTGAGTTATACCAGAAGTCACTAACTAATTGAACTTGTTCTTTCCAGAACGAATTGTTTTTCATTAGACGCAGCAACTTTTCGGGGTATATTGACTATCTGCCCTTCTACACTCGTATAGATCCCAAAATTGATTGTTATTTTTTTAGATTGTGGTAGGTTACAAACCCAGAAAACTACGGAACAAATATTTTTCACAAATTGTCAATGAGTTATTCATAGAAATATATAGTGATATGTTCATATTTTCTATATTTGAATGTGATTATATAATTGTTTGTAGCACTCGATGGAGTTTGAAATTTATGCGACTTATTTTTGTTCTTTCATCATTCATTCATGTATTTGTTTCTATGAAAATAATAGGTGATGGAACTTTTGGTATAAAAGGCGCGTCGCGTCGGGTGCAAGTGATTTCAGTTTGGTGTTGGGGTTATTCCTCTCTAAAGAGTCATGAAAATAGCTGTTTATGTAACGAGTGACATATAAGGAAAAACGGTAGCAAAATATTTCAAAACGAATTTCTCATAAAAAATATTTTGAATTTGATGAAAAATATTTCATTATAATTGTTGGTGTATCCGATTTTATTTTATACAGGGTGTTTTTTGAGTACGTGGCCAAAGTCGGAAGGGTAGTGATTATTTGTGTTAATCATCCATCATCCGAAGACGTTTGCGGATACCAGCAATCGAAACGTCGTGGGTACACTCAAAGTGAAACTTGGTTTCAACTTTCATTCAAACTATTTCATTTATTTCTTCATTTAATTTTTTTGACCTATATACCACATTCGATATCTCTATTTTTGTCACCATATTATTACATTTATTTCTTTATTTGCATTTTGCTGACTAATATTTCATATCAAATATCTCAATTTTTCTATCACAACATTATCTTCTTTGATCAAACTACTCTTTAATTTTATTTTCAACCAAAAATTTATTTGAATCTTTTGCTTGAATTTGATGACCTTATTTGTCTTCTTTTTCCTTTCGTTCTTTAGCAACAGGTTTCAAAAGAGTTAATAATATAGAAATTGGAATTCCGAACCATAACCATTCAGCAAAGAACACTGTCAAGCAAACCACTTTCTTCGTTATCAATCATTTTCAATGATCGACGAGACATTCAGTGATAGCAAATAGGTAAATCACTTGCTTGTCGATTCATAGATATAACTATTCAGTACAAATCCTCAGAGTGTTGTCCTAAAAATATGATTTTTAATTTAATTTCACACAGAATTTGGGGCAATAGTTCGTTCGGTTTTTGGAAAATTGAATGCAGTCATGAGATCGAATTCATCAGGTTCAATGTTACATATCCCAACATTTTCGATAACAATTTCCGAAAAAGGCAGCTAATAATTTAGAATACGCATGTATTCTGAATGAACCATTCACTAACAGCTGTCAAACATATAATGAACGGTTCATAATAGTGGGAGTGGAAAAATTATTTTTCCGCTCAACTCTATCCAAAGTATACATTTCCTGGCCTTATTGTAGGGAATAAAAGTGAAAGTGACGTTATGATATGTTATTAATGAAATAACTTATACGGCATTGACGACCTGAACTATATTTTATTATGTAAGTATACATTTTACCGTTAATTTATAGAACACCTGTATTTTGCAAAATAGTAGAAATCAGTGAAGAAGCTAGGTAGGATATTTTCAAGAAGTTAATATATTGAGATAATGAAAGTTTCAAGGCAAATATTATAATAGAGCTACAGCAATACGCTATGTTCACAAGACCGCAAAACTGCCTGTTTATGATAGGTTGGTAAGCATTGTAGTTGCTGGTATAATTTCCAGCGTCGACAGCTTTTTTTTATCTTTGTTCTGTAGGTTCTCCCCATTATGAGCATTTCAGGAGCATGCTATTCTGCACCTACTTCCGCTACGCGTCCGGCAGTAAACTTCATTCCCGGGAGGAAAAATAGCTCTTTCCTCCTTCGTTACACAAATAGCTATTTTCGCGCTTGCTCGACTTTTTGTGTTTGGCTGCGTCTACTCCTACGGGTACTTGTCGCGCACGCACGGAAAATAGTATATTACCTACTCACCCCTCGTGCTGTAATGTACACTTTTTTTACGGCTACCTAATTCATTAAACAATTTGTAAATATCAGATGGTGTATATTGAGTTGCCCGACTAATCTAACGTTTTATTTGTGACAGACTATGTTTGAATATTTTTTCTATAAAAAGTGCACATGAATTAACAATAACTTTCATAGTGAATAAAGGATTAACGATAATAAACTTTCATTTGAAACAATGTC